>CM064545.1:5265198-5413981 GCA_032716605.1 Paralithodes platypus
CTAACTCGTTTGCTTTGACTTTGAGAGGGTCGCCAGGAGAGAACCAGATACTAGCGATCTGGATCTCTCAAGAGAGCACCCCGTCAATTGACGTAATTTGGCCGCACAGTCTTAACCCGTACAGCCCCAGTGACGCGTCTGACGCGTCGGCGATGTATGTAACGCACAGCCCCAGAGACGCGCCTGACGCGTCACCCTAATGCCCGACCGTAACCTCAGGTGTTACTCAGAGGGCTCAGATTTGTATGGGAACTGTGTACGTATCCCACGCAACCGTGCCGATGGTTGAAAACTCTCAAAGTCCATGTGCGTGCGCGCGAGCGCAGCATAACCTGTTTTTTTTGGGATAATTGCCCGCAATTTTTTACTCTTGTAAAATCCGTTTTCGGGGCTCTGTAGGACCATTTTTTAAGCTTTTTGAGCGGTTTTTCGTGGTTTTTCCTTCATTCCTAACCCATTCGCTATTGTTTCTGCAATAAAACCATTTTTTGAAAACCGGCCGGGTTCTGGTGCGCAAACATTACAAAACTAGCCGGGGCTCCACGGGTTAAGGACCTCGCTAGGCTACGAGCCGCTTGCTCGGCCATTGTTTCCTAGCCTACTACATCCCAGCTAGACCTTATTCGCCTAGCAGACACCCGATTAAGATTATAAACTCTTTATGTTATGTATGCACCATTTTTATTCACGTTGATAGCAAGCGTTGGTTGTTGTTGAGTTACACAACCTGAGCAGGCTTTTTGAGTTGCCTGACTAAGTACTTTTTTTTTGTTGGAGATTATACTAGTGTGCATTTATCGTTATTCCCGTGTCAGTTAACACTGTCTGTCTCTACACTTGCCCTATATTGACCCTGCTTTATATAACAGTTCAAAATCCGATACGATCATCTTACCCCAGCATGAGACTTTCTTCAGAAGATTCCTGCTCGATGCTTTGGGACTTTCGTTCACTTTCTTTAGTATAGGAGTGACAGTTCATTATTGTTTAGAGTAACTTTAAATATACCTTCTTCTAGTTTGCATTAAATCATTGCAGTGATTTAATTAAGGTCTCTATCTTTTCCTAGTATACCTTATTACCGTAATTGTATGTTGTTGTGATCAGGCTGTATCAGAGATCATCAGCCTGTAGTAGTAGTGCACTTATATACTGAGTTATAGGATACCCCGTTATCGCAGATTTAACTCTGGAGGGTATAGGTGTTTTTGTGCGCCGGCATTATAAGTTCAGGGGTTGGATCTAGTGTTACCGTTGTGGCTGTGTGCTTTCCTAGTCCAATGATTAACCCGGGAACTGAGGGGAGACTCTTAAGAGTTCCCCCGGCGGACTGCGGGGTGACTCTTAAGAGTCAGAGAAAAAAAAAATCAACTTTTGACATCGAAAAAAAAAAAAAAAAAAAAAAAATGGCCCCTGGGCCATGCAAAATCTCAGTCCTCTACCTCCCCTCCTTCCCCACTTTCCTCCTCTCCTTCAGTTATCACCTATTTTCCCTGTTATTCCCTTATTCTGAGGTATATTTTCGTGCTAACATTAGAAATCCGGTTGCAGGGTGTGGTCATCACTGATAGCAAGCGAATGCAAGAGAGAGAGAGAGAGTATAGATCTACTGTGTCTCAGTGGCCTTGGGGGAAATTGGCGGGAAAGCAGCTTGCCTCACCCATACATTATACAACTCGCGGGCTATATCTCCGATTTTCACCATCCAAACGCTGTTTTCACTCGTTTTATTGTTGTTTCAGGTTAATACCTTTATAATCAACCCATAATAGGCACATATGGATAAGTATTAATGCTATTAATGGTACAATGAATATTTTAGTGACGGAAACACCTCAAATACATGCGCACAGTGTCTAATTACCCCCATGCGCACTTCAGAGGTTAAGAGCCCTTGTTTTATCCTAGTGAGTACATATTAAATATTATAATAGGAGAGGAGAAAAGCTTTGGTTGGAACTTATAGGAAACAACGGTGTTATTAGTTATCATACAAGCTACATTAAATATAACTAAGAATTTTGATATCATTCAATACGTGTTATAACAATCCAAGGTGTCTTAGTAAATTATTCAGTCATTTACAACTCTGTGAAAGACTGTGAAACTATTATCTGAAGTGTAATAATATTTAAACTATATACTGTATAAATAAAAAGCTATAAAAAAAAGTGCAAATAAACAAAATTCATAACTTTTATCTATCTACATCGTGTGGAGTATGGTTATCAGCCTATAACTATAACATAGTAAGAGATCCTTCATAATCACAGGAGCATAACAAAATGTATTTCTATTGTTATTCCCTTATAGCCTCTTGGATATTGATAATAAAGTAATTAGCATTGAAGCTACCACTGAGACTTACATAATAAAGTAATAAATAGATAAGGGTTAATACGAAATATGATAATGGTGACAGCGATAAACACGATATTCATTCCCCCTGTACGTTAGTGGTAACAGCGATAAACACGATATTAATTCCCCTGTACGTAATGGTAACAGCGATAAACACGATATTCATTCCCCCTGTACGTTAATGGTAACAGCGATAAACACGATTTCATTCCCCCTGTACGTTAATGGTAACAGCGATAAACACGATATTCATTCCCCCTGTACGTTAATGGTAACAGCGATAAACACGATATTCATTCCCCCTGTACGTTAATGGTAACAGCGATAAACACGATATTCATTCCCGCTGTACGAGAATGGTAACAGCGATAAACACGATATTCATTGCCCCTGTACGTTAATGGTAACAGCGATAAACGCGATATTCATTCCCCCTGTACGAGAATGGTAACAGCGATAAACACGATATTCATACCCCCTGTACGTTAATGGTAACAGCGATAAACACGATATTCATTCCCCCTGGACGAGAATGGTAACAGCGATAAACACGATATTTATTCCCCCTGTACATTAATGGTAACAGCGATAAACACGATATTCATTCCCCCTGTACGATAAAGATAATAGCAATAATGCGGAAACACGGACATAGTGATACTTGCAACAGTCGACGATGGTCGCAGCGGTAACTGATTTTTTATGTTTGCCCTGGAAACTATTTTTTTGTTTTATTCGGCCTGTCGACGATAGTGACAATGGTGAACACACGTGAATCTTAAACTACTTTTCTTTTTGCCGACTCGCCAATGGTAGCGAGCGGTTAAATTAACCACAGTGATTTTTGAGTTGCCCTGTAGTAACTAGCGCAGGCGGTGTGCGTATAACTGTTTATTTTTATAACTGTTTATATCGACGTAATACCAGCGGATTTTTGTTTATATTACCAAACATACCAAGTTATTTTTGTTTATATTACTAAAAACTATGGTGGGTGAAACTTTGGGGAAACATCTTTTGGGAAAAACTGGGAAATTAAGATCTTTTGTGAAATGATTGATGTCTGACTTTGCAAGTCTTTCAGTATCTGATTCTTCTCTTAGTGGTGATAATACTGATACCGAGGGAAGTTTGTTCACTTCGGATTTAACTTCTAATAGTGATACTAGTGACGGTGAAGACGAAGCCATGACGGACCATGTTATTGCTCAATTAGCAGAGACCATAACAGCTGGTCTCTCGCTAGCTAATAAAAATCATTTTGCCAAACTCACGAACGTTTCATATTTTTGTGGCGGTCCCGTGAGCCATTCTGATAAGCCAGAGGTTAAGTGTAATCCATCTGCAAGAAACTGGATAAAGGATCTAGATTCCAAAACACCTGTCCCATTAGAATGGAGTATTCAAGGTAAGCTGGAAGTTGCAAGACTTTACAGCTTAGGTCCTGCTAAGACTATTGTTCAAACACTCCTTGATGATTTAGGCACTGTTCCTGAAAATAAAACAGAATGGGATGTGTTCAGGGATAAAAACAAATACTTTCTTTCCCCCTGACCGTACCTTAGATAGAGTCATGGGTGACCTGATGAAGGCAACAAAAACTGCCGACGAAACGTATCTAACTTTCTTTTCTCGTTTGAATAAGTTTGCAGCAGAGTTAAAGAAATTAAATTCTGATGCACGGACGGTAAACTCATTAGTGGTGGCGAGTTTCCTCAATAACGCCCCCACTGCTTTCGTCATTCATATTAAGGAATTAGATAGGGAGGATTCACAGAAGATCTGGAGTAAGTTTTTAAGGTTTCAGGAGCGAGATCCGAAATTATCAGCAGCAGAGAAAGAAGGAACTGGTCTGGGAGTTAAACGTAAGGTGTTAACCATAGGTAGGTCCGAGGTTGGTCTACACACTGACGTCCGTAAGCAAACCCAACAGACAATATAACACACCCAGTAATGGTAAGCAGGCTGTTAAAATACTTTGTAACAGGAGTGGGAAGATTGGGCATAAAGCGAATCTTTGCCGCATGGCTTCGCACAAAATAACTGGTTTTAGTAGAGGTCTGTGGAAAGGTCCTGATATCATAAAATATTATGTTCCCGTTGCAAAGGCGTGGCACATTTTGCAAAGAACTGTTCCACGCCATGGGAGGCTATTGGTCAAAGGAATGGAGGAATAACTAGTGCTAGACCTTATAAACAGTATACAAGACAATCCTATGCTACATCCATGCGGTATCAATCTGACCCCCTGGAATTGCCATATCGCCCGCAGGTTATGAATAGCCCGCACTATGGTGGTTACAGTCAGCCCCCCCCCCCCTCAGTCACAGTACTATGCCCTCTACCAACCCCCACCACACTTGTCGCGCTCGGAGTCAGGTTATGTAAACACTCCTTCGCATGCGCATCTTTCGGGAGAAATGGAGAAAAAGAAAACCAATGTAGCTCTGCAATGTCCTAAGCTCATCTCCGGACGTAGTTTCTAAATTAATTGCCATTCAAACTAACGTAAATGACGAGGAGATGGTAGCTATGATTGATACAGGAGCGACTACTAGTTTAATTTCGGAAGCAAAATTGAAGGAAATTATCACATTCAACTGATTTGGTAATGGGTACAGCAAAGCCTTTGTATGATGTAAATGGACAGCCCCTTTCTGCAATAGGGTCTGTTAACTTGAGGGTATCTATTGGAGGTTTGGTCATACTTCACGACTTTACGGTAGTAAAGAACATGTCTATTCCTAGAACCATCCTCCTAGGTACTGATTTCCTCTGTAGTAATAAAATGTCCTTAAATACAAACCCTCTATCTTTTCATATCAATGGAGTTCAGGCTAACATTTCTCATTTAAACGAGGAAGCCATACAGTCAGTACACACTCAACCAGGTAGGACAAATAAACTGGTTAAAGTTACTGTAAGGGAGGTGACAAAACTCTGCCCTTGAGAATATGGCTCCGTACTGCTATCATGCGAAAGAGGGAACCAGAGAGGAGAAGAGGTTAATGATACAGTCTATGGAGTTTACACGCCATGTGAAGGGGTGACACAGGCATCTGCGTTTTTTTCAAGGTATCATTGCATTATCTGAGGGTACATTTGCAATGAAATTTGCCAATTTCACTCCAGATATAATAGAAATTAAACCAGGTGATTCATTGGGATATGTAGAAGTTTGTGAAAAGGTAAACTTAGATATCTTGGACGAGATATCTGTACTTTGACGCCTAACGAACGAAATGATGGCTTAGTCAAACACGTGGAGAAACATTTTGCACATTTATCAGTGGAACAGAAACAAGCTTTGAAAACCATGGTAAGGGAGTTCTCTGACGCATTTTCTTTGGAGAGTGCTCCCCTGACAATCAGTCCGTATTTTTTTCATAATATAGAGACAGTTTCGGACCAGGTTGTTTACAGACGTCCTTATCCTACCTCATAAATATATTCAGGATGTCAAGGACCAGATTCAAACCTTAATGGAACAAGGAATAGTACGACCATCCCGTTCTTCTTTTAATAACCCGGTAGTCCCGGTAGCGAAGAAAGAAGGAGGATTCCGTAATTTGAACAAGCTAATTAAGGATGATAGATATCCTTTACCTAACATAGACCGTATTCTAGCTCAGCTTGGGGAAAGTCAGTTTTTCACTTGTCTTGACTTACGCAGGGGATATCACCAAATTCCCTTGACGGAGGGAAGTAAGCAAATAACTGCCTTTTCAACCCCAGATGGTCACTATGAATATAATGTGTTGCCTTTTGGATTAAAGGATGCACCCTCTAGTTTTCAAAGGATCATAAATAAGGTGCTGATGGGTTTAGTGGGAAATAAGGCACACGAATCTAGATGACATAGTTGTACCTGGGAGGACCTGGGAACAACATATAGACAACCTGACTACTGTCCTAGAGAGACTACGAGAGTCCTCTCTCAAGCTAAGGCTGGATAAATGTAGTTTTTTCGCTGAGCAAGTACATTATCTAGGTCATGTCGTAGGTACCGACGGAATCAAACCACAATCTGCAAAAATTCAGGCTATAAAGCAGCTAACTCCTCCGCAAACCATGCATGAACTACAGAGTTTCCTAGGAATGTGTAACTACTATAGGAAATTCATCCGACAATATTCCGAGAAAGCCGCACCTCTTACGAAATTAACAGGAGGCAGGACAAATAAGAGGAAAGATAAGTCATTAAATTCACGGAAAGAGAAAATGAAGCTTTTAATGAGCTCAAACATAATTATATTATCAGACGAACTGGTATTAGCGTATCCAGATTTCACAAAGCCTTTTGTTCTCACCACAGACGTGTCAGATATAGCAATAGGTGGAGTACTTCAGCAGGAAGATCAACATAATAGGCTTAGACCTGTAACCTATTTCAGCCGTAAATTAACCCCTGCTGAACAGCGATATTCTACAGTTGAGAAAGAAGCATTAGCTATTGTCTATGGATTGAAATACAATCGTAGTTTAATACTAGGATATCAGATAGTAGTAAATACGGATCATAGACCTTTAATTTGGCTTCTCACTACACCTAGTCCTAGTGGTTGAGTGGCACGATGGCAACTTCTAGTAATTGAATATGATATACAGCCAAAATATTTACCTGGCAAGGATAATGTTGTAGCGGATGCACTAAGTCGCTTAAGATCCGATACAGAAATAGAAGATAGAGTACTAGCAATTACAGGTATGAGAGTTCGTGTTAGTCAACGCACTATGCCCACAATCGCGGCTATACAAAATGCAACCCATTTAAACACGAGGCATACACCTAGCCAATGGACTAAGGTACATGACAATAATACACCAAGCGATGAGACATTGGTAGACGACCACAGAATTGAGTGGAATTTAATTGATATTGCACGTGAACAGAAGCTTCACCCTATATATGGCAAAGTTATTTCCCTACTACAAAGTAAACCACTGGTCAGTGTAACTACAAAGGAACGTAAATATTTAGAGTCAATTCTCAAGGCCAAATTGAAGATCTAATTCTTCAAGACGATACAAATCTATTATATATTCGTCAGTTTAACGGGAACGAGAAAGGCAGCTCACATGATCGAGTTATTTGTCCAGATACACATATTTTAGCGGCCCTGTATCTAACCCATGATCATCCAATGGCAGGACATGGTGGGGTTAGAGCAACGATGCATCGGCTTAAATCATTTTGTTATTGGCCCAGTATGCGCAAGAGTGTCACAGCATACGTAAGCGCATGTCGGAACTGTATCCATTATATATAGGCCCCAGTGGACGCACAAGATCCCTATAAAAGATACCCAATACCCGATGCCCCATTTGAGAGAGTTCATATTGACTTAATTGGGCCCCTGCCTGACTCACATGCCGATTCACAAGATGAATCACATATTTCAGGATATAAGTATATCATGACTATCATAGACATTTTTACACGTTATCTTATAGGGAGACGATTAATATGAAGGGTGTGCCTGGAAGTGTGGTGGGAGGGCTTGTGGCTTTGGCTCCGCTGCATGTCTGCCTGCCGAGATCGGAACCTCTCCGGGTGGTCAGGGGCCGGGGGAGTGCTGGAGCGACCTTGGTAACCCTGGTCTCTGGGTCTTCTCCTGGGTGACCTGGATGTGTGAGAGTTTGTGTTTTTTATCTGTGTTTATTTGTTGTTTTATGTTGTTTTTGTGTTTTCCCTGTTCTTGCTCTGTCTTGAGTCGGCTACCCCCAAAATGGGGATTGGGCCTTAGCATATAGATAGATAGATAGATCTTATAGCAGTGCCTTTACGTAACAAAACTGCTCAATCCACTGCTCAAGCATTTGTGGAAAATGTCGTACTAAAACATGGTACCCCTACGTGGATTGTGTCAGATCAAGGAAAAGAATTCCCAAGTACGTTTGATCAAGTTGAAACGCGCTTCCATATAAAACATACCTGTACCACGGCTTACCGACCAAGCGCAAACGGCGTAGTTGAACGAGTAAATCAAACTGTTGTGAGGATTCTGAGGACACTCGTAGATGATAATTCAGGAATATGGACTTCAATGGTGCCATATGCAGTTTTTGCTTATAATTCTGGATATAATCGAGTGATCAAAGACTCACCATTTTTCTTATTGTATCATCGTGATCCACAGATGCCATATCAAACAATCTTGGCAAGTCAAACTTTCAGTTACAACCTCGAGGACTACAAAAATGAAGTAGCAATCAAAATGAACAGGACGTATGAAAGATGTAAGAAGTACCTAGAAGAGGGTCAAGAGGAAAACGAGAGAAACCAAAAGAGAAATAAAATAAAAGCGATAAAGGAGGGAGACCGAGTGTATGTAAAAGTAGTTCCACGGAAAAATGAAAGCCAAAAACTTCAACCAAAATACAACGGTCCGTATAGATTGGTAGAGAAAGTACGTGAAGAAGTAATTAAATTACGGCGCATTAAAGATAATCGCCCAGTGACGATTCACACTGACCGTGTCCGAGTTGTGCCGGAAGAGGCATTGCTAGCTCGCGACAATCTGAATGTAAGAAGTATTTATCCAATACAATCAGATATACCTTAAACTGATAGTTCTAGCAGTATAAATTATCCTCACTTAATTCTGGATGACAGTGAGAGTGAGAGTGACTGTGAGTATGATAGAGTAGGTAATAATATTGATGATGATATTGTACATAATATACCTAGATATTTTTTTTTTTAAAAAAGACCTCCGTCTACGTATTGTGAAAAACCTGTTATCCTCCGGCAAATTGTGGGGTTGAGTGAGTGAAGGGGGGGACAGTGAATGAAGGAGGATGCATGTTTTTCATAATACGTGTTGCTAGCCCCAAACGCGCGAGCAACTGTGGCTTTCAACCATCCGACACATCCCCTTTTATTAATGTGCATCACACATGATACATACAAATAAAGTTTATGTTTTGTTTTACCCTACTGTGGAAAGACTACGGATACACCACTCCTGCCGGGGCCTCACGCAGTGGCATGACCCAGTCCTGTCGAACTGAGCTCATGACGCTGGTGGCATTGCCCCGGAGGATAGCCATCCCTAGTCTTTGCTTGAGCCAGAGGGTTTCCCGGGGTTCTCCTGAAACTTCTCTGATTTTACGGCCTATTTCATTCACCATCTTAAGGGTGGTAGGGCCGAAGACTCCTGAAGTTTCGAATGCCAGGGGCTCGAACTGATGAATTCTGGCGATGGCTTGATATTTTTCTCGCTTTTTATTTTCTGCTATCCGGGCGGCTTCACCTGCTTCGTCGGCGTTTCTGGCGGCGTTGGTTGTGGAGAAAGTGTCAACACATGTGGCATCCCACACGAGGCACCGGCCATTCTTGTAAGGCTAAGTGGTCATCCCATCTGGCCGTTTGCCGTCTTCTCTGTGAAGTCCATGTGGTTCGAGGATTGATGCACAGTTAGCACTCTGCAGGGCCCGTTTTATGACATCATTTAGTGCAGAGTGTCTTGGCAGGCGGCCTGCGTTGTAATTACATGACAAGGCATGGTGACCTTGAGCATCCATCCTCCCATCACTCTTGCAAGTGTGTGGGTGACAAACTGCCGCACCCACTCTGAGCACGATGGCGACCCGGAGCGCTTCAGCATCCAAGTGAGTTCCAAGAGGTGGGATGGGGATGGCGTGTAACCACAAGCCACTCTCCGAACGGGCGGCTGCCTGGAGGCGTGCTTTTGCAACCTGGTCTGCATTGGTTAGGAGATTTTCTTGAGTTTTCTTCGCCGAGATGGTATCCCACGCTTTCTGCTTGCTCCTGGAGGTACCCTGAGGCTCCTCCTCTACTCCTGTACTTCCCTTCCAGGTGTTAATCGCTGCTGTTACGTCCCCGTTAAGTGTCATTCCGGGTTTAGAATAAAGGATGGACAATACGAGGTCGTTGGTCGCGATGAGGGAAGAGATAAAGGCTGGGGAGGCCATATCCGAGGCTCTCCGTATGCCCAAGCCCCCGAGGCGGACAGGAAGGGTGGCTTGTGTCCAGGCCCGTTCTTTAAATTCCACGTTGGTGATGCTGGTCACTGCATCTCGGATTATGCTGTCTAATTCTTGGAGGCCGCCGTTGTTCGTGTAAGTCATCGATGTGCGCAGGAGGTATTGGAGTTTTGGGATGGAGAACCAGTTCTTGAGCAGGGCCAGAGCTGAGTGGGCATCGATGTGTATCAGGCGACTCACGAGACATTGAAGCTCCTCCTTTTTAACTTGAAGTGCTGGTGGGATTGCTGCCAGAGTTAGTGGGGAACCTAATAGGGTTTGCTGGTGCTCCTGAAGGATCTTTACATCTGGCAATATGTTTCGGAACAGGGCCTGAGTCTCTTCTCCTTGTTCATGTGTGTGGTTGAGGAGAACAAGTTCACATTTGGTGTCATTTATCACTAGCCCGGCCTGGCCGAGGTCAGTTATGATGTTATTTAGGTCAGTTAGAACGTTCTCTACTGACCCACCCAAGGTTGCATCGTCCAGGTACCATACATTCAGCTCTGACCTTACTTTGTTAGCTGCTGCATCCACCCCTATTGAGAAAAGAGCAGGACCACCTGGATCTCCCTGCTGTAGACCGGTCTCTGATGGGATTACCGTCTCGCCAAAAATCAGGATTGAAGGTTTGGAATAAGCCTGCCAAAGTAGGGGGTACAAAGTGGGGATGTGTTCTTGAGCTGCACGGAGGAAGACATCCCTGCGAATGCCGTTGAATGCGTTCCGCATGTCAATCTTTAGAAGCACTCGTTTTTCTTGGGCTTGGCTGAGGTAGGTGCGGGTTGCGTGTACAGCAGCTTCACACACCCCTGGAGTTCCGAAACCTAGTTGAACTGGTCTTAAGTGTTGACCTAGGCCATTCGAGAGTGGTTTCAAACCCACCTTTGTGGCAAAGGCGGCGGAAGGTGTTCCCTACTGCTATTGGGCGCACACCGCCATCTTTTTTTGCCAGTGCACAGAGTGATGCCCCAAAAAATAGGGGTGTGGCACAGTCGGGTACTTCCCCTCTTAAAACCATGTTGATGAATTTGGTGAGGGTTTCCAAGAGTGCCTCCCCAGCAGCTCCTGATCCCTGACCCAAGAGGCCTTTGAGGTGGGCGGGTCGGATACCATCTGGGCTCGCGGCTGAGCCTGCTGGGAATGAAGTCACTGCGGCGACCACCTGCTCCTTCGTGACAACTAAAGGTTGGCGCATTTTGGGGCAGGGGGGAGGTTTAGGTCCCTAGGTGTAGGTGGGTGCTTTTCTTGTAGGGCTTCAACAACTTTGGTGCCTTGACCAGCAAAACCTTCTGAAGAGGACAACAGTCTGACGGCCCCTTTGATGTCACTATCCGCCAGCTTCGCCGCGACCCTCTTACATAGCTGTTCAGCCTCTTCCTCTTCCTTGTCCTGGTGCTTCTGGGCCCTGTTTGGTTGCTGTTCGGGGGGTTCCACCAGTTTGTTTCCATCCATATACTGTGCTACTTGATGTTTCACTCTGGTGGCTAGTGAAACCTGAAGATGGTCTTGTATGTTGGTTCTGGGTGGTTTTCGGAGGGCCCCATAGGAGAAACCCAGGAGCCGTGCCCATGCGAGGGGTGTCTTGAGCTGTAGGGCCTGATTATGATGGTTGTAAGGGCCTCCGCCACTTGGATTCTGGCTCCTTTAGGTACCCGGGCAAGGACCTGGATCCGCGCTTTCCATTTGGTCACCAGTTGGGTCAAGTCGGCGACCGGTGTTGCCGGTGTTGCCCCGGTTGGCTCTGCAGTGGGCCCTGGGCATGCGAGACATTTCCAGTTTGGTTGTTCTCCTGATGTTTTCTTTGTCAGCTTAGCACAAGATAAATGAATAGATCTAAGACAGCCGGAACATTTTCGCGAATTCTTTCTTGCATTGGTTGTTCCGCACTTAAGACACTTAGTATCTGCTAGGCCATAGTCTTCCAAGATTATCCGTTCCTCTGCCTCTACCAAGCCGTCTTCTTGATCTTCCCGTGGTGCTTCCATCTCTACCATGTCTCCCTTGTTTCAGAAACCCCAGGAAATCTCTCCTGGCACATATCTAGATTATTGCTGTTGTTATTAATGTATAATTGGCTGGATGCATAACAATTCACTTATCATAGTCAACCTTTCTGATGGGATATGTAAAAAAAAAAAAAAAAAAAAAAAAAAAAAATCACATATCATAGTCAACCTTTCTGATGGGCAATTGGCCTGCTTCTCCTAAAGCTAAGTGGTTAAATGTATAAATCCTCGGCATTGGGCACCGGTACAACTAAAAGATCTAACTGATTGAAAGGAAGCACGCCAATTATCCTATGATTACTTACACTGGCGACGCCACCCTGATGTTGAGTATTAATAGATGCTTAGGATATTAATAATGCTGTCAACATCAAGATAGGGAGAGAGCCAGAGAGTGAGCGAGAGCCAGGATCTGAGTGGGTAACCGGATCTAGGGCAGCAGTTATGGAAAAATTATTAAATTGTACAAAATGTTAAGAGAGAGAGAGAGAGAGAGCAGGGGCGGGGGCGAGGGAGAAAGAAAGCGAGCTGGAGAGGGGGCTGGCCTGGTTGGGTATGAAAGATGTTAGAGGAAAACAAAATAATACCGGTAACTAAAATGATAAAAAGCGATCTGAAGTTATAGATAACCAAAAAAATAATAGCAATGAGGCGGTTAAGTGCGGTGATTGAAAGTGGATGGAAAGATGTTAAGGAGAGAGAGAGAGAGAGAGAGAGAGAGAGAGAGAGAGAAATGAAAATGGACCTTGTAGCAAGTATTTCCTAAATGGTTAGAGAGAGGGAAATGAAAATGGACCTTATAGCAAATACTTCATAAAGGTTAGAATTGTTTGAGAAGTTGAAGGACCGAGGGTCAGGTCCTTGGGGTAGATGGAAGATGAGGCCTATGGTGGGGAACCATAAGGGTGAAACTGCCTGCCCTATAAACGGTCACCTCACTCACCTTGTGGTCACTGCTGGAGGTTTATGGTGCCTGGGCAGGGCTGGGCTAGTGCCTGACGGCTCCTTGTCCCCTCACTGATACTGGTAATAACACTCTCAAGATTAAACTAAATATGCTTTGTGGGCGATGTTTAAACAAGAAACCAGTTCTGTTTACTATGTGCCGAAACACCGTATCATCGCCGATCTTCTGATACGTATATGGGTCACTCAGCCCCACGATACCCCTCCGAAAATCCCCTCTTTTGAGGAGCTCAACGGACCCGTGTGCTCTCACTGTGCTCTCACTCAACTAGATATTCTCTACGATCACATAGTAGAGTACAACCTTTGCCGTATGTAATACCCCGTCCCCTTGAATATAGAAAATAGTAGTGAAAACAAAATAGTGAGATATTGTTTACCTTCCAGGTAATCCTGGGTTACTTGGCGATCGTCTGTCCCGCAGCAGATACGGGTGAATCAACATTAAGTAATCCAGTCATCTTTACTGAAGAGGCGAGATTGGTGGTTATGGGAAATACTTATGTCATTCCCTACCAAATTGACACTACAACTGTGTTACACCTGTTACGCTGGCCAGCTTGCCAGAATGTACTCGTAACTCGCTAGCGCTCGCCAGGGCAGTGAAATGGGCTATAATAATCGTAGAACGATGTTCTTTCTTTCTTAGTATTCATGTTGTCACAGACAGATCAGTGGTGGTCTTTATTTTTGTCTGTGAAACTTGGAAGTAATTTATATCATTAATAGACTATAAGATATGTAGTGTGAATTGCAAGGAGAGAGAGAACGAAGGAGACAGCGAGGTGGTATTATGTGCGTGTGTATGTACGTGTGCCTTCCTCGCTCGGGCGGAGGTTCCCACGCTCGTGATTGGCCGGCGGGCCTGGCGCATCATATGACGCCTGCTCTTCATGACGTAGTGGTCTGTGATTGGGTGCCGCTGTCTTAGTTTGGTGCTGGGGGGCTCCTACCTGTGTGTCTCCTTAGAGCTTGTCATGGTGTGCTTGGTCCTAGAAGTCCCTTGCAATCTGTCCCCAATCTAACCCCCTGTACTACTGTTTCTCTCTCTGAACTTCTTCTTTTCCAATACTTCTTATCTTTATTCAATTACTTATCCCTTCTGGTTCTGCATACAACTTCCATAGTCGGCCAGTCGTATTACCAGCACCAGTTCTCACATATATGTTTTGCACTAGCTTTAGGGATTATTAGTCATAGTCACATGGAGTCATATTATCATTGGGTGCTTCTAATTATTGAGTTGTTCTTTGTTACTATTTAATGCTAGACAGTGGAGGGTATCTTTGGTCGTTGTCTGAGTTATGTATATGGCAAGTCAGAGCCTGTACGACTTCGACGGAGCTAGGTAGCCTGTAACCCTTGTGCATATTTTTCCTTTGCGAGTGTAGCAGCATACAAGCGAAGGGCTTTTGCCTACTCTTACTTGTATGCTTGCTACCTCATTTGGTTGACCTTTGTGGAGCGCCAGGGCAAGACCAGATACTTGAAATCTGGACTTACCAAGAGAGCCTCCTAGTCACTTAACGTAACATAAGGGAAATCTGTTCAAGGGGAGACAATAGGCTACGAGCATGCTTGCGCTCTGCCTAGCCTCCTTGTACCTTTTATGCCGCTGCTAGACTTTATTAGTAATAAAGACAGCATTGTGTTTATTAAATTTAACTGCGTATGCTTTAGGAATTATTCACGTATTATTTTAGCCTAGGTTGATGCATAGGGCACAACCCAGTATGGCTGTTACTTTGGCTAAGGAAGTACTGTTTTGAGTGGCTATTATTAGTGCTGTCACAGAGTTGTTGCACTCCCTTGTTTTATATATATGTATCCTACTTGTTGGTGTATTTAAGATACACGCTTTGGTGTCCTGCCCCTGCATTATTTCTGTTCTATATTCGACGAGCATCTTAGAGCATCAGACGTTTTCAGAAGATTCCATATCTGTTTGCTGTAGGACTAGACTTCCATGTTTTCATAGAGCATTGAAGAGTTTAGTGTTGAGTACAGACTCACACTAAAGTTAACGTAAGCATATACTCCTTTATTAAATCTTGTTATAGTTTATTTAAGCATTGTTATTACTTGAGAGCATTTTATTAACGTAAAGTACTCCTGTTGTGAGTAGGCTTTGCCGTCACCGGAAAGCCTTTGTAGAAGTTCACTAAAACCCAGTTAATTGATACCCCGTTATCCAGCAGATTAACTCTGGAGGGTTTAAGTGTTTTGTTCACCGGCGTAATAGTTCGAGGGTTTGGAATTAGCGTACCGGTGTTGCAGATATAGCCTATCTTCTAGTCCAATATTAAGTGCCCTTGTTTATTTCGTAGTGCCGGTCGTAACACACCCATTACGTTTAGCTCAAATTTACGTTCAGGACATTATACTATATTCTGAAGCTCATAGTCCTAAGTTAGTAAAGGAAATGGAAAATGGGATATCTGGATCAACTCGATAACAAATGAATTGTATAGAATTGAACAAGATTTTCATAATTACATACGTTACGTCATGTCCGAAAGTCCGGTAGAAAATATATCATCGACATCCAAGCGAAATAAACGAGGAGCAATAGATTTTGTGGGATCTCTAGCTAATTCTCTTTTCGGTATAGCAACACAAGATCAAATTGATACAGTTCACGATAAATTAGGCAACTTACAAGTCGTTACAGAAGAGGAACGTGAACAATTAAATGTACATACTAGAATACACAATATTACTACTCGACGTATGGAATCTTTAAATTATGCAATTGATAGGCTACATAATAGCACTCGAAATATTTTAAACATTGTCGCACGAGTTGGCAATGAGTTGCAAGAGTTGGAGAATGAATCAGATTTAATTGGTAATTTATTATCATTACAAATAGTATTGTCTGATATTTATGCTGACGTAAAAAACGTTAAAATTGGATTGGATCAGATGTTAGAATCTAAAATTTCTCCATATTTAATGCCAACAGATAAATTGCTTGACATTTTATCAGAAGCTTCATTGAATTCACCAGGATTATTGTACCCAGCAAGACCAGAATATTTAAGTTTATATAGAGATACAATAATAGATGTTTCCAAACCAACCATTGCTAATCACATCTTTGATTTTTATTTAATTGTACCCCTTCGTTGACAACCAGCACATGCCTTTGATGTTTTTAAAATACATACTTTACCTTTTGCAGCACCCAAGACACTTGTACTTACAAGTTGACATAAATAATAATTTTTTAGCCATTTCTGAAGACCGGAATACGTATGCAATGTATATTTGTTGTTCCCATTGCAAGGCACATAACACATTTTGTATATGCCCCCCAACCGGTCCTCTTTATAGTATTCACACCCCTAATTGTGAAGTTGCTACATTTATTAATGATAAAGTACACCCGACACTATGTCATACTAATATAATACATAGTTTCACTCCTATCTTTATTAAACTCAATGAAGGATGGATATATTCAACCCCTATTCAAATTACTTTTACACTTGCTTGTCCATCAACTACACTTGAATTAAAAAAACATAACACATGACCTGGGACTTCTCACACTGAATGAAGGTTGTGGTGCACATAGACATATATAAGAGCTACAAACTTCAACGTGTCCCTTCCATTATCACGGCACACCCACAACTTACTTCAAGAAATAAACTCTACTTTACTGCAACTACGAGATCTACCAACTCCAACATTATCTACAAGCGATCTACTACAACTAGCAGTAATAGCCAAACGTATCGAGATACACCATCCTCTTCAACAGAAAATAATCCAGAATACGACCTTGGCGATAGCTGCTATCCTCATCCTGGTAGGAGCAGCCTATGCCATCTACACCGTCGTGTTAGCCCGTACACGTCGAGCTGCGGAAATTAAGAAGCAGCACACCTCCGAAGCGACGATGCAGCCGTCTGTGATCAACATGCACCAAATTACATCATCTACACCCATCACTTCCGTTCCTGCACTGTCGCCCCTCTCAGCTGACGAGGGTCCCCAACTTACTACAACGACTGGCCAGCGCGGACGCAGGCCTCTAAACAAAACAGGGAGTGATGTCGAGAACAGTTAGTCGACATGAATGAATCTTCTACTGAATAAAGAATGTAAATAAAGGCTAGAATAAGATATATACCCACTAACGAATAAGGAATTGAGAGAACACTGATAATGGAACAGAAGATAAGGATCCGAGAGTCTCATTATCTATATCAGCCAATGTATTCAATAGCCAGAACGTACCTGTGTATATCTGTGAGTAATCATTGAGCAGCTCTTGTTCACATAATGAATTTATGATTTATAGTTTATATTAGAAGTTAATATATGTGTCAATAGATTAAGTGAGGACCTAATAACTCAGTTTTAAAGTGTAATTCAGGTATCTACTGTGGAAGTAGATCAAGTAGCACTATATGTTAAATAAAAACTACCATGTTAGTAAACACTGGAAATATATCCAAGATTACAAGTCCTATGAGATTACTTCCGAGTCCAGAGTTTAATTACATAGAGTTATATATATATAATTTAAACACGTGAGTGTAAACGTGGAAGCTATTCACACGTGAGTGTGGACGTGGACATATTCACTTGAGCCCTATATAAGCTCAAGATTAAAACTCAAATAGTTAGTACCAGTACCAGCCAGTAGACACCAACAACCTTCAGTCTTACGAAGTCATCATGGACTCCAAAGAGAGAGTCCCAGAAAGACACCACATTTAATCCTAGTGAGTACATATCATTAAATATAATAGGAGAGGAGAAAAGCTTTGGTTGGAACTTATAGGAAACAACGGTGTTATTAGTTATCATACAAGCTACATTAAATATAACTAAGAATTTTGATATCATTCAATACGTGTTATAACAATCCAAGTTATCGTAGTAAATTATTCAGTCATTTACAACTCTGTGAAACTCTGTGAAACTATTATCTGAAGTGTAATAATATTTAAACTATATACTGTATAAATAAAAAGCTATACAAAAAGTGCAAATAAACAAAATTCATAACTTTGTTTTTATAACCGAAATATATTCTTATAAATATATAACGATACTCCAACTATAGTAAAACTATCATAATTCTTATATATCAATAAATATAGCAATTATAACGAGAGCTAGAGTAAACAAAGAGACTTAAAGATACGATAGATATGAGTATCTATCTACATCGTGTGGAGTATGGTTATCAACCTATAACTATAACAAACATAGTAAGAGATCGTTCATAATCACAGGAGCATAACAAAATGTATTTCTATTGTTATTCCCTTATAGCCTCTTGGATATTGATAATAAAGTAATTATCATTGAAGCTACCACTGAGACTTACATAATAAAGTAATAAATAGATAAGGGTTAATACGAAATACGATACCCCCTAATGGAGCGAATATCTTTATATCTGAAAACAAATACGGCTAAACAAGAAGGAGACGACCCCCCCCCCCCTAACCTGGCTCTTGCTTCTTCCATGCGGTCTATGGGCCAGATCCTAAACATTCACGTAATGATGCCATGCCCTGGGAGCGGGATTTCTGTATTAACACACAAAGAGCGGGTGGTAGGGTATTTTACACTGTGCCGCCCAGCGTTTTTTTTTTACCCTAAATAGGGTTGTTTCCGTGCTCATTTTCATGCATAAACAAGACCCAGAGCCTAAAACTAGTATTTATTCCTGAAAGGGCGTAAAGAGAGCTTTCCAATGACACCCGAACCATCCTTGTACGACCACTGGTTCTCTTGCAACGATCGTGCAACACGAGTGCAAAAAACCTAAAATAAGTTAATTTCCGTACATAATTCCCTGTGTAGCGAGTGAGAGATGGAGGAGGAGGGTAGAATACAGTTCAGTACGTCCACAGTGGTCGTGGGGAGCGGTCATAAGGTTACTACGCTCGTCCCACCGCTCAGCTCTCTCTCTCAGCAACATTACGTGCTGAAAATGGCACTCGACAGCTGTCGTGCACCGTCACATAGTCCAAATTTATTTAACTTGACAGATGTCGTGCGCCGTTGGTTAAGGGTTAATAAACATCTGATAGAGTATATACTGTAGGTACTCAATGACAAAGGTTAACACATACAAATGCCATGTACTTGGTAGAGACTGTGATTTTTAGAACTACTGGATGGTAGATATTCACTCTAGCTTGCACAGTAGACAACACTGGTAACCCCTAGAGGAGTTTCAAATGTTTTGACTGTATATTCTGACTATAATTAGATGATTAAGGAACACCCCATTCTTAACATTAATCCTCCATTGCAAACACCATTGTACTTGAATACATTAATGACAGCTCAGGACGGAACTGTGTGAATGAAAAGGGTAAATATCACAATTAATCCTCTGACTTCCATAATCCCTTCCTATGTAGATAAAATCGTCTACTAATAGCCTGAGCAAGGTGCTAAAATGCGTCATAATCCTCAAGGAGTTATTTAATACCCAAATCAGGACAACCAATACACGGCATATTCAGAAAAGTAGGAAGGAAGGAAGAACCACTCAAGTAAGGGGACATTGTTTTGTGTTTGGGTTTATTTTTATATTGTATATTTATATTTTTGTTTTCTGAGGCCTCCATCAATCTTAAAAAATACCCTCAAGACCACCCCTGCATAAATATGTGCATTTTCTTCCCCCCCCCCCCCCCCCCCCCCGGTAGAATGATATCCCAGCCGAAGGCCGATTCTTCCTATATTGCAGGATCGCTCTCACTCGCCGGCAAAAAAGTACATATATATATAGTTCGAAAGGTCTTATTATTGCCAAACTAATAGGACGAATGCATTAACATCGCCAAACTAATGGGGCACATGTTTTTATATCAAACCTAATAGGGCTAAGCATGAGGAAGAAGGAGCTCCCGAAAAATAACCCTTAACTTGGGAGGTGGATTTGTTGATGGAGGTCTAGTTGCATAGCTGTTCTGAAAATCACATGAATTTTCCTGTACTTGTTTTTCCCTTCCTTGAGAGTTCTTTACCTTGACAGATTTTTCCTTGGCAGTTCTTTACCTTGACACTTTTTCCTTGACAGTTCTTTACCTTGACAGTTATCCCCCCATACCATTTTTCTCTTTTGAAGTTTTTATTTTCTTGACAGATTTTCCCATACAGCTATTTGTTCTTGAGTTCTTTTCCTTAACCTATCTTTTCCGTAATAGTTCATTTCCGTAACAGTTCATTAGCTTGACCTATATTTTCCTGGACCGTTTTTTCCTTGACGGTTATTTTACTTTTCCCCATTCTATTTCCTGTACTCACAATTGGCTTTCCTGTAAGCCTCCCATCCTGTAGACTCGTAGAGGCTTTCTTCTAGTCCAGATAGTGCCATTCCTACATCAATCTCTCTCTCTCTCTCTCTGTCTCTCTCTCTCTTTCTCTCTCTCTCTCTCTCTCTCTCTCTCTCTCTCTCTCTCTCTCTCTCTCTCTCTCTCTCTCTCTCTCTCTCTCTCTCTCTCTCTCTCTCTCTCTCTCTCTCTCTTTCTCTCTCTCCTGGATTCATTAGCTTCTCCCTTCCTTGTAGTTCATCACTGCTATCAATTTGATGGAGTCTGTCTTACCCCTCTGCCATCAATTATTCGGTGTGTATTATTGTTTCTTCTGTTCTGAAATGTCTGGTCGTTACAAAGGATTACAGATGAAAGCAAATTATAACCAGATATGGAAATATTTCCACAGATGTTACATTCTGCCATCAGTAGCTTAGAGTTAGCTTCAATACCCCAATAAAGCTGTTGGTTTTGGTTATATATCAAGTGTTGGAATTTGTATAGCTTGCACATTTGTTAGTAGTTTATTTGTAAATATGGAATAATATAATAATATATTGTGCAGTTAATACACATATAACTTAACCCCTTCTGTACCGATGACCTATTTTGTTTTTTTATTTTAGCTGTATTTAGACGATTTTGTGCAGCTTAAGAAGGAACTTTGGTAGTAGAAAGGCTTAAGTGAGATAGTTCGAAGCCTGTTACGTGCTTGAGGCTTTTGTTTAACTGAATAAAATCGTCTAAATATAGCTAGAATATAATTAAATAGACGTAGCCGGTACAGAAGCGGCTAACATACGATACTACATAAAACAGAACTAAGCAGCAAGCATTTAAAGCATATTAGTTAACAGGAACTACTTGAATACCTTCGCCGTTATAAGTTCGCGAAAACTACCAGAACATTCATTCGCAATATGGAACTTAATAGGAACTGCCTATGATACGGCTGTGGCTGCAGGCTAGGTTAAACATGTGTGGTGTAAGGACATAGTCCCGTCACTCAGCTTAGACTATCTTTGTGAACGTTTGTGGACTGTTCCCCTAAGTCCTAAGATCTTCATTATCATTAACTGCAATAACAAGTTGGGGAAAATCGCAAGTGTTAAGTTAAATACTTGACTATTAGTAAACTATCATAGGCATACTAACTTGACCAACATTAATTATAGCTTAGTTTACCATATGGTCGACTATAACACCCCGATATTATGTTCGCTTCCTAAATCCCACATAAGTTCAAATTACCTCGCTCACATATCGAAGTAAACTACATAAGTGAAAGTTATTGAATCGTACTGAATCGATACCCACGATAACTAAAAGATTGTCATTAATAGCAATCTGTCAGTAAATATGAATGTTCCTCTTTTCCAGAGGGGAGTCACAGTTTCCTGAAGGAGGTAATACATCTAGTGATAGTGAGTATACACACAATTTAAATGCCCTGAATAATCACGTTGTGATGAATTCATATGAAGGGCGACGTTAGGCAGTCGTGACTGAATGTTTACAAAATGAATGATGTATATCATTCTTATTATTATATATATATATATATATATATGTTGGTAAAGCCAGGTAATAAATGTTCTTTAATACATACGAGGTTGAAAGAAATGGCAATTTCTGCGTTGGAAATGTTATTATTCAAAGTTTCCAGGTCTCTGATGAGTTTTCGCTGGGTGGCAGGAAGTAGATGAAGGAGATGAGCAAAATTCATGGTGGTACAGGGTTACATTAAAGTACATGAAGATACAGGATATACGACACGTTTCACTGGACAACCAGCATTATCAAGTAAGGATGGAATGATATAAAAGGTAAACAGGAAGGGTATATATAGAGGGTGGAGGATCAGAGGAGGCGAAAATCAGGGGGCAAAAGTCTGCTATTGGTGGAGGGGTATTCTAGGAGAGAGAAAAGGGGGAACCGCTTCATGCATGCACACTGGATGCGGGATGGTGGTCGGTTGGTGGTGTCGAAGCTGATTGGCTGCGTGTCGAGGGGCGTGGCCTAAGTTGTGTGGCGCCTGCGGAAGACGAAGCTGAAGGAGGTAGCGCGGGGGGCTGCGTCAAGGGCACCGGGGGGCGAGGGGGGGTGTTAGGTCCTGTAGGAAAGTGCCTTTTGGCAGAAGGAAGGATCTGAAGGTCCAGAGTTTGGTTGTTGATGTTGGGATGTAAGGCTTGGATATATAAAGCTTCGAGTATAGGTAATCTCTATTACCTAGTGAGTTGAGGTGAAATGCTTTTGACTCTACTCTTCTGAGAACTGCAGTATGGGTGGAACCTTCCCACACTTGCGAACAATACTCAATACAGGGGCGCATTGTTCCTAGATATAGAATATGAAGCTGCGCGGGGGTGAAGAACCCACATAGATGGGTGAGCATACCTAACTTTTGGGAAGCTGGTTTACTAACAGACGTAATTTGATCTTTCTAAGATCTAATATCATCTATTGCATCCATTTGCCCGGCACTGGTGTGTGTGTGTGTTATACCAGAAGTACTGTAAGTCGCAGTTGCACCCTAAATCATTATGAGATTAACTTCGCCCTTTATAATATTATGTAATTATCAATTGTACTTTATATGTAGTTACACGGGTGTTGTATTAAACACATAAGTATATCAGAGTGTATTTTTATATATATGTATATGTTAGTATAGCCAGGTAATAGATTCTCTTTTAAACAGACGAGGTTAAAAGCAATAGCAGTTTCAGCATTCAGGATTTTATTGTTATAGCTTTCAATAGTTCTAACAATTTTCCTCTGGGGTTCAGAGATGAGGTACAACAGGTTAGCAAAATTCATGGTGGATCCAACGTTTCACAAGTAAACATCTTGCATCTTCAGGGAATGGAGAGGTAATGATTAGTATAGGGACAAAGCATCATATGTATACAGAATTCGAGGATCAAGAATAGGGAGGTGGGCGGAGCTACTGGGTGTGTGGTGGCTGTTCATTGGTGGAAGGCAGTCTATTCGCGAGACGGGCACTAAATCTTATCGGTGGTTGGTTGTTGGCTGTGGGTGGCTGTGATTGGTTGGTGTTGTCAGTTGTGTGCTGAGCGCGGAAGCGTAAGGGAGGGGGGCACAGGGCGAGAGGAAGAGGGGCAGTATGCATGTAGCGCTTGCCTGAAAGAAGAATTTGAAGGTCTTGTGTTTGGTTGTTGATGCTGGGGTTGAGTGTTTGGATGTATAGAGCTTCTAAAATAGCTAGTCTTCTGGGGTCTGATTCTTTGTCGAGTATGGTGGTTTGTTTGTCTAGGTCGGCGCGAGTTAGGGCAAGATGGTGGGGGGCTTGATAGTGATCTTTTATAGCGCCAGATTGAAGGTGGAGGGTTAGTCGACGGGAAAGGCGAGTCTGTGTCATTCCAACATAGGATAGGGGTCCACAGTCCCCAGAGGTGCAAATATGCTGGTATATCACATGATCGTCTTTCGGTTGGTTGGTGGAAATGGGGCGATTACGGAGGACAAGGTTGGAGGTCTTAGGAGATTTGTAGTAAATAATTAGTTTTATTTTATTGTCAGGGTTGGTGGGGAGGACGTTTTTGTGAATTATTTCTTTCATAATGGATTCGTCTGTTGTGTGGTCGGAAGACATGTAGTTTCTGTAGAAAAATGTAATGTCATTGGCCGTGTTGGTGCTAGGGGGGTCTTGTTTGTACCATTTTTCTAGGTGGTGGTTGATGGCATTGGTGACGTCAGTGTTGGAATACCCATTGTTGACTAGGACCTGGGTGAGCCTTTCCAGTTCATTGTGTGTGTCATTCCAGGTGGTGCAATGGGTGAGGGCTCTCCTTACATAGGCGGCGATGGTGGACTGATGGTATCGTTTAGGGCATTCACTTTCCCCATTAAGACATTGGCCACTGTTAGTAGGTTTTGTGTACACTGTAGTTTTGAAGCCGTGGTCGTGGAGGGAGACAAGGAGGTCGAGGAAGGGTAGATGTCCATCGGTGGCAGGGTGTCAAACGACGCTGTTTTTTTGAGTGATAACGCAATGAACTTTTTGTATAATGAAAACAGAAACTCCCCCCCCCCCAAAAAAAAAAAGGTAGGCTAGGCTAAATTGACACAATTTTGGTCTCCATATTTTCCATCTTGATTGTTTTTTTTATTGCAGGAAATACTGTTTTAGACACCTAAATTCTCAAAAAAACAATCTGGGTGGCATGCCCCCGGACCCCCCTAGAGCTCGCGCCTTCGCTGCGCTATAATGATAACAAAATAATAAACCATAATGATAACACAATTCATATTTTGTGGATTGACACCCTGATCGGTGGTTTCTTCATGATTTCTTCATGGGAACTATCGAAGAGGAACTCCTGGCTGCCCACCGGCCCACTGTCTACTGCAGGTACATCGATGATATCTTCGTGCGGGTGAAGGACCTGGGCGAACTCAGGGACCTCCAGCAGCGCTTCATGGCCGCCTCCGGACTCAACTTCACATATGAAGAAACCACCGATGGACATCTACCCTTCCTCGACCTCCTTGTCTCCCTCCACGACCACGGCTTCAAAACTACCGTGTACACCAAACCTACTAACAGTGGCCAATGTCTTAATGGGGAAAGTGAATGCCCTAAACGATACCATCAGTCCACCATCGCCGCCTATGTCAGGAGAGCCCTCACCCATTGCACCACCTGGAATGACACACACAATGAACTGGAAAGGCTCACCAAGGTCCTAGTCAACAATGGGTATTCCAACACTGACGTCACCAATGCCATCAACCACCACCTAGAAAAATGGTACAAACAAGACCCCCCTAGCACCAACCCGGCCAATGACATTACATTTTTCTACAGAAACTACATGTCTTCCGACCACACAACAGACGAACCCATTATGAAAGAAATAATTCACAAAAATTTCCTCCCCACCAACCCTGACAATAAAATAAAACTCATTGTTTACTACAAATCTCCTAAGACCTCCAACCTTGTCCTCCGTAACCGCCCCATTTCCACCAACCAACCGAAAGACGATCATGTGATATACCAGCATATTTGCACCTCTGGGGACTGTGGACCCCTATCCTATGTTGGAATGACACAGACTCGCCTTTCCCGTCGACTAACCCTCCACCTTCAATCTGGCGCTATAAAAGATCACTATCAAGCCCCCCACCATCTTGCCCTAACTCGCGCCGACCTAGACAAACAAACCACCATACTCGACAAAGAATCAGACCCCAGAAGACTAGCTATTTTAGAAGCTCTATACATCCAAACACTCAACCCCAGCATCAACAACCAAACACAAGACCTTCAAATTCTTCCTTCAGGCAAGCGCTACAGGCATACTGCCCCTCTTCCTCTCGCCCTGTGCCCCCCTCCCTTACGCTTCCGCGCTCAGCACACAACTGACAACACCAACCAATCACAGCCACCCACAGCCAACAACCAACCACCGATAAGATTTAGTGCCCGTCTCACGAATAGACTGCCTTCCACCAATGAACAGCCACCACACACCCAGTAGCTCCGCCCACCTCCCTATTCTTGATCCTCGAATTTTGTATAAATATGATGCTTTGTCCCTATTCTAATCATTACCTCTCCATTCCCTGAAGATGCAAGATGTTTACTTGTGAAACGTTTGATCCACCATGAATTTTGCTAACCTGTTGTACCTCATCTCTGAACCCCAGAGGAAAATTGTTAGAACTATTGAAAGCTATAACAATAAAATCCTGAATGCTGAAACTGCTATTGCTTTTAACCTCGTCTGTTTAAAAGAGAATCTATTACCTGGCTATACTAACATATACATATATATATAAAAATACACTCTGATATACTTATGTGTTTAATACAACACCCGTGTAACTACATATATAGTACAATTGATAATAACATATTATTATAAAGGGCGAAGTTAATCTCATAATGATTTAGGGTGCAACTGCGACTTACAGTACTTCTGGTATAACACACACACACACCAGTGCCGGGCAAATGGATGCAATAGATGATATTAGATCTTAGAAAGATCAAATTACGTCTGTTAGTAAACCAGCTTCCCAAAAGTTAGGTATGCTCACCCATCTATGTGGGTTCTTCACCCCCGCGCAGCTTCATATTCTATATCTAGGAACAATGCGCCCCTGTATTGAGTATTGTTCGCAAGTGTGGGAAGGTTCCACCCATACTGCAGTTCTCAGAAGAGTAGAGTCAAAAGCATTTCACCTCAACTCACTTCCTCTTACTATAGTTCCCAACAGTCTCTTTCTACACGCTACAATGTTACATATCTTTAACTCTTCTTCAGAGCTCTCTCAGTACATACAGTGAGTACGAGGCACCCGCCTTTCAACACAGTCCCACTCCTATTCTGTCCAGCTCTCGAACCCAAGAATTGGGAAAGTTTCTCAGTCTTTCTTCTACTCAACAAGTTAACTTTGGAACTTTCTCTCTCAATCAATCTTTACTTCATCCTATAACTTAAACAGCTTCAAACTTCGTTTGTCCAGGCATTTTGACCCCAACGTCCCTTGAATTTCGCTGTCACTCTTTTTACTTTGGGAGAGACAATAGTTACAGGCAACCTGCTTTTTGTCTCCTTCATACACATAGAAGAAAAGAAAGAAAAGGATAGGTTTCGTTGTTTCCATACTACCACCTCCTCTCCTCTCCTAATTGTTAACGAAAGAGAACTTGAAACAAACAAGAATAAAGTTACTACAATGTATTAATATACTCAAGACTTTAAGAAACAGTTTAGGACGAAATGTTCGGATATCTGACCCTAATATTTATGTGTTACTACACACGTACCTTGGTCAGTTCCTTGACGACTGGAAAACTGCGAACACAACTCTTATTTTTTAAGAAAGGGGACAAATTATTACCGTACCTATCTTAAATATATTTATATCCAATCCGAAGGCTGAATGTAAAGCAGATTATCTATAATTATTAGTTTACTGCACGCAGATACTATCTACATTATAATTGTCCTGTTTTACTAATAACACGTTATGTGATATTGAGTCAGCCACCGCCAACAGGTTTACTTAGCCTTTGTCATTAACATAGGGTGTATCCGGATATACCATATTAACCCCTTCAGCATTATGACGCATGTGCATAATTTATTTTGGCTTTTAGTCGACAATATTATTCAGATTAGGAAAGATATAGTAGTCAGAAGTTTAATTGAGATAGTCTTTACGCTTTTGATGCCCACAGGTCCTTCCTAAGCTATATAAAATACATCTACAGATAAGCAAAATAAACTGCTAAATTACGTCGTAAATCTCAAGGGGTAAATTCGGAAAATATCTTAATTCAGTGTATATATTTGGTTATTTCCATCAGTATACGGTGGTTTAGTCTTGGAATATAGATCCGTGCTTGCTGGACCTGAGTGTGTCTCTCTCAGTTCCCCTCCGATACATTCACATCAAAGTCAATTTAATAGCGTCTGCCACAGCTTACCTTCATTATAACCTCCAGCCAACAACTGTACCACCACCAATGAGAATAGAACACCATTAGGGGCAAGTGAGCGAGTAGAGTGATAATTGGAAGAGTAAGCAATTGGCCTTTTCAGATGCCTTATTTTCGCACTTTCGTAGTTGTTGTTGTCGTTATTGCCGAGCTCACGCCACGTCCCTACAGTTGATAGCGTAAGGTGTCGATCTGCATGTCATCAGCTGAGCCATATAATTCGGTTATACATATCGTTTGAGCTTGAAATGCACACACAGGAGTTTGGAGTTCCAATTAAGATAAATATCGTAAATGTATTGATAAATTATGTTGGGTGAAGACAAAATATTGCTGGAAAATAACAACCATTCATTTCAGCAGACGGACTCACGGAGGTAAGGCTGATGTTGGTGTTCAGTTATATGTTATTTATATATCGCCGGTAAGAAGGATTAATGCTTGTCCTGATGTCCTACCGAGAACCAAATCCCTCTCTTAGACCTCTCTTAGATGTATGGACTAGAAAAACAACGACCCTATAATAATTATAGTTTCTCTAAAGCAAGTGAAAAGTATATGTATTTGCTAAAGACAGGCAATGTAAACATTAGGCTACTTGTGAAATACTCAGGCAGGGCAACATATACTATTTGATAATTAATATTCCGTTTTCTGATATTGTACTTCATTGTATTTTGTGTATCCACAAATGAGTGCAACTTGTGCATTTGTGCCACAGAAGCATCCCGTGTTCAGCTGAGGAGTGCTCATACATAATATTTTCATAAACTAATCTCAATAAATAGAACACTAATTAATTAAGTGTTATTTTTCTTAACCATATTATACTAGGGCTATGGCATGACATTACTGTCAATGACCTGTGGTAACCTCAATATATTGTATAGATTAAAAATGCAGTCTCTTACGGGCTATAATGAAATACATATACAGTATATAGATGTATGCTCACCTACTCTTACAGCCATTTTACGGCTTTATTTGTCAATGAGAGGAATGAATTTTAATTATCTTCTTAACTCGTGGAATATTAAATGACCAATAATTACATGAATACTAAAATGGTCACGTTTAAACATAATCATCCAATCTTTGGTTATTACTTACCCATACTATTAATATACTATGAGGTTACTCACAATACGCTGGTGTAAAATAACTGGAACACTATGGAATTAACATATAATATTACTGGTCATTTTATATGAATACGTTATTTCATTGGTCACTACAATACATACCTTTAATCAGTCTGAATTTACATGTTAGCAGTCAATTTCGAGTATCCCGATACGACAGTTGATACAAATTTTAATCTTATATTTGAATGTTTTTACTCGTTTGACTATGTCATAATTTTATGAATAGAAAATGTTTGTTCGGAAATGCCATATTCAAATACGTAGAATCAATTTGAGCAACACTTCATGGTTGTTTAACTTTGGATAGTCAAAATTAAATGCGAACATTTGATTTCCACCAGACTAGGCCTAATATAGTATTATGATGGTAATACACTTTGTAGAGCTAATCATGAAGTAATCATGAATTTGGTAAATATATCCACAAAGACAAATTTTGGTACGTTTGTTATTTTACATATCAGTGGCGAGTTTGACATTAGGAAATTCACTATGTTGGGGTTACTTAGCCTAAAAGACCAATACAGTAGCTGTGTGAAGTATGAAGTCAAAACCCCTAGATTTTGTTCAGATATATCAGGACAGCGTCACTACAATAGATGGCGTTGGTTGCAGCCCCAAAACGATGCCAGACACTGCTATATATGGTATAATTTATATTAATGGAAGGCATAGGAAGTTTCCTATCTCCCTTATACGTCTCTAACCACCACTTTCAACCCTTCTCTATAATATGTATGTATTTATTTAGTCCCTTTTTTTCAATGACTCACTCAATGGGCTTCCTTAGATAATAAGTTGGAGTTTTGAGGGGATATTTACCTACTGATATGGTCATTCAGGTCACTTTGTACGAATGTGTGCGGTTAATATTCAGACATTCTATGTATACTGGAATATATATATACTGGTATACTGTATATGTATAAGGAATAGAAACACCAGTGTACGTAACCAAATGTTGTCTTCTTTATCATAGCTTATGTCTCAAAATCTTCCATCAGTCATCATCAGAGCCTAAGGAGAACACACACATAATATCTATAAATACCAGATTTCATTAAACTATCAATTACAATTGTTAATTTATATTAGGAGTTGAAGGGTTAAAATAATGTATATGGGGAAGAGGTATTTGTGTTCCTTTTTACCCCCCCCCCCATTTATAATATTGAGTGAAATTGATATAAGTTATATTAAATATTTATTTTATAGTATGTAATATCTATCTACTTATATATTGCCGACTGCCCTATTCCATCAACTACTCCATAAGGGTAGACATACACAAAATGCCCCCAAGCGGACCTGTCACCTGTGCCAGTTATTTTTAGGGACTTACGGGATTGCCCACTCAACTTAGAGTCAGTCCGACTCCAAGGCCCTCTATATATATATTGTGTACTATTGTTCTACAGTGGTGTGCAGCTATTGTTCTACAGTGGTGTGCAGCTATTGTTCTACAGTGGTGTGCAGCTATTCAATGTTATTTATTATATCTATATTCCTTTGTATTATGTTCTTTCTTAAATAGCATTGTATCTTGCGCTCCATCTCGTCTTTTTGATCTGTTTAACTTTTTTTTACTTTTTCGTATTTTAATGGGAAGAAATGTGTGTAGATTTGTTTAATTCAGTAATCATAAAACTTAATAATATGTATTGCTCTATTTCTATTTTAGAAAATTCGAGTTCAGTTAAGTAATAATTTCTGTACCCTTATAATATACTCGTTTATGATATTCATATATATTCAAGTTTACTGTTTTGCTCTAGAAATATTATGTAATTTTTTTTTTTTTTTCTCTATCTGTCTATCAATTGCCTGACGCCGTGATCCCCGAAGGGGTGGACACGAACGAACCACCCCCATGCACCTCTGTCCCCAGTCAGTCGACGCCCTTCCTTCCAACCAGCACTGGCTTCATAACATATACTTCCTCACTCCATCCTTCCACCTCTCTTTTGGTCTACCTCTCCCTCTCTGTACTGCCACCTCGCTCTCGTACACCTTTTTTTTTCTTCTATATTCCAACTTACTTCCTCTCGGGCATAGGCTGAGAGCCTTAACATTCACCGCTTTACAATGAACAGTGAAGCCCATGAGGTCTTGTTCCAGTCTAGGGAGTGAGACATGTGAAGCACGTAGAGTACAACGAGCACCTGCCATCTTGCCTTCACATGAGGCACGGTGCTCACTCATGGCCCGAAACGACCCCATCTCTGAAGTCACCTCGTTCCCGTGCTTCACTGTCTCACCCCCTACACTCGGACTCTCACACTTACACACACACAACGCCACCTGTTGAGCAGATAACTCACCAGGCATTGCACCCCTATAGTATATTTTGAATATGGGAATATTCATACAGTGCTATTTAACCAGGGAACAATGAGGGTATTTTATTGACATTTCGGTGGGCTTGTGGTAATGCACTGATACTAGGTACAGCACAAATTCCATCCCAATAATATCTTCCCATTGATACATCGGGATTTGAACCCGGGACCTTTGGATTACCAGGCCAGTGGCAAGACCACTCCACCACACCTCCCCTTAGTCATTCTCTCGCTTCCCATACGTTCCATATGGCCGAACCATCTCAAGGTGTTCCTTTTCACACTTTCCAGCACATCTACCTCCACACCACACCTCCTTCTTACTTCCTCATTCGTCTGTCTATCCCTCCATGGAACTCCGCACGCACTTCTCAAGTAACTAATTTCCACCCCTCTAACTCTTGGTCTGAGTCTCTTCTCAAACGTCCATGCTTCCCTGGCGTAGGTCAGTGTCGGGATTACCACACCGTCATGCAAGGACTTCTTCACTTCCATACTGACCACCCTATTTCTTATTACTTCTTTCATCATTCCTACAACCCTCTTCCCCTGTTGTACCCTCTCCCGCACTTCTTCATCCATAGTCCCATCTATACTCAACACACTGCCAAGATACTTAAAAGAGCTGACGATCTCCATACCCTGACCGTTCAACTTCACCTCACACTCTGTGACTTCACCCCTTTCGAAGACCATAACCTTGCTCTTCCCCGCATTTACCTTCAAATTCCGTTTTTCGCACACTGTTCCAAACTCGTTTACCAGACCCTGCAACTCCCATTCAATATCGCTCATCAGAACTGTATAATCTGCAAACAGCAGTATAGGCAGCTTCCACTCATATCCCTCCCTTTTCAGCGACACACAAACATCCACCGCTCTTCCTAGTATTTCTTTCATGACTCCATCCATATATACAGTAAACAACCACGAAGACATCACACACCCCTGTTTCAACCCAACATTCAGGTCAAAGAACTCGCTCTGCTCATTCTCCACACACACTGCCGCCTTTGCACCCTCATACATGCTCTTCACTGCTTTCAGCAACTTGCCATCTACTCCATATAGGCAGGGCTCTCACAACTGATTCTTGGAATTTCCTTGAGTCTTGGAAAATTTCCTTAGATCAAGAAAAATTTCCTCAGATTAAAAAAATTATGCATTTAAGAGGTAAACGAATATTTTATCATCAAATAGATTATTAGTGTAAGTTTTAATGTTACTTTGGGTATATTCAGATTAGTAAAGTCATATTTGTGTGCATTATATCTAATGGTAATGAGATAATTATAAATAAAACATATATACAAATTTCATCTTTATAGGAAAAACTTAATTAATGTGTGCACACATTGGGAGTTACCTCCCATTATAATAACTAAATGTACGGACATAATGGTCTCAGGCTTCAAGCTTCAATAACCTTTAAAAACTACATTATATATATATATATGTATATATATATATATATATATATACCGTATATATATATATATATATATATATATATACCGTATATATATATATATATGCTCTTAGGCAGTATTGGCTTTTATAAATGCCAATTATTTATCATACCCATACTTTGACACAGGTAGAACTTAAACTAGTTGAAATATAATTACTTAACAATATAGACAAACAAGATAATTGTGACCTTATTGAGCCGTTGCATGACATAATATTACAGTATTACCATAATAATGTACCCTAGTCATTGATCTGATATATATATATATATATATATATATATATATATATATATATATATATATATATATATATATATATACTGTATATATCAATGCTTTGGCACACTGGGTATATATTAATAAAATGTATACTTTAACAATTGTAGGTTTATCCAAATTGTAGTACATAATATGTTTGTACCATTAAAAGCGAAATACAGTACTATTAAATAATAATTGCCACACAAATCAAGCATTACTTCCATGTAGAATATAAATAATGATATTGTAAATAGTTTATAGTTGGATGACTTATACAACTGTACTAAAGAAAATATATAACACCTCTGAAGTAGGATCAGCCTATATTAGCAAATTCAATTCCACTACCATACCTTTAATAATGTAGGCTTATGTAATATGCTGTGTAATAATTTGTTAACATAGAAGACAAAACTCAATATTGATACTTAAAGAAAAACAATGTAAACCAAGGAATGCCACCACACATTAGTGCATTGAAATTGTTAATTTCTTGAATTTATCACAAATAATGTCTTTACATTCAGCATCAGTAGCATTACTATCAACATCTTTCAGAGCTGCTTTGAGTATGTCGTCCATGCTTAATTGATGAGCAGAAATCCCAGCTGTGTGCAAACCATTTTTAACATGGAGTAAACTGACAAGACTGGTGGTTTTCAGTGAATTTCTCATGTCTGTTTTAATGAGTCGTACCTGACTAAAAATACGCTCAACAGCAGCATTTGAGTGAGGCAAAGAAAGTGCGCAACCAACTACTTTGGATAAGTTTGGATATTTCTGATGTCCAGTGACGCTCTTTAAAGAAAGCTGTTTCTTCCAAAACTCTGACACATCATTCACATCATTAAACTGTCCATCTAAAGCCAGATTTCTCCATTCAAGATCAGCATTTTCACAATTACATATTTCCTTCACATAGGGAAAAGCTAAGAACACTTCTCGGAGACTGATGGGTTTCATGTTTCGTGCATTTTCTGGTACCACAAAGGACAAGATTTTGAAGGGTTTTGTGTCAAACCTGGACCTTATTTGATTAATCATTTCTATGAGAAATGCCTGACAGCTCAATTTGAACCTCTTCATTCCTTCTACATCCTTGCTCACATCTGAGTTTTGCAGTGTGTCTATGGCATGTATACCAACATAAATCTGGTTGGCAGGAACATGAAAACTAGCATTATGAATATCAAGAGTAAATGGATCACAGTTATGTAAGCACTTAACTTGAATAAAATCACTCATTAGTTCTAGGAGCAGTTCTTGGATCTTATCATGAAGGCAATGCAACATTGGACTAGTGCTCTGAAACAATGTGTTAAACTCATTTGCTCGCCGCAGCTGGACATGAATAAATTGTAACTGAGCTTTGATAAAATCATTATTCAAGCTTTTAAGGACGCTTTCAGTGACATATGAGGGATCACGCTTTTCACTAACCAAAGCTGTAAAATATAATTTCAGGGCATCCCATTGCTCTAGTAGGCGAGCAACACATGACTCTAGGGATAGCCAGCGTGTTTGGCCAAAAGCCAACATTTTGTGAGGGGATATTTGAAGATTTGTTTTGAATTCTTCAAGCTCATGTCGCCTTCGACTAGACCTGCTAAAATGAGAGAACACATTTCTACACAAATCTTCCAAGGAGGTAGATAATTTCAAGCAAGCATGTGACACACACAAGTGTATCATGTGACAACTACATCTTACAAAATGATACATGGGGAAACTCTGCTTTCATTAATGCGACTACACTTTGTCTTTCGCCAAACATAACATTACAAGTGTCTGACGAGAATCCTATAATGTTCTTTAAAGGGATGTTTTTCTCTTCAAAAAATGTCTTTATAGCTGAATATATATTTTCAGCATCACATTTTTCCACCACCACCATGTCAAAGAAAGATGTGACAACTTCATACATCTCATGATCAAAATACACCACACATGTAGCTAACTGTTTCTCACTACCCACGTCAGTTGTCTCATCTGGTATAATACTAAAATGTGTATGTTTTAGACGGTCAGGTAAGTCTCTAGAAAATCTATATCCTAGACCCTGTCTCATTATATTAGTGCACTTAGTAGCACTCATTTTTAGTTGCTGCAAGCATTCCCTCTCCATGGTGTTGTTTGGACATGTCTCCTTTATTAACTCTACTAATGATTTGGACAAGGAAAATGCGAGATTGTGCTCCGCAACAAATGCACAAATACGACTCTCAGTCAGCATGCGGTAGGTGGAGGGTTGAAATTGTTTCTGAAAGCAAACATCAACACTATGCTGCAACTGGGAGGCTTTCACTAGTTTGACGTGTGCTGAACTTTTTCGGTGTCTATCAATGGCAGTCTTAGCACAGGAAATAAGACATACACAAACAGAACACATAGGCTTTGAATTTCCTTGGGAAGGAGGTTTCAGCCATCTCTGGAATTCTTTAATATTCAGCCATTCATAACGAAACTTCTGTTTGTACACTGCTTTGTGTTTCTTTGGTAATGGCTGATGAGATGAGTTAGACTGAGATGACTCATCAGAGCAATAGTCTTCAGAATCACTTTCTTCACAAACACTGGCCATTTCTACAATATTTTATTATTATGCAATGTTCATAAACATGGTTAGGACATTGAGGACTCGGTAGGCTGTCACGGCTGGTAGGGTGCGAACAGACAGATGATTATTGGGTGATTCATAGAACATGCATGACCTGTGCATGTGACCATGTGACCATGACCTGTGACGGAGTCGGGAGGGTGGCTAAGAAGATAGATGCTGTCCTGGAAGTGAGTGGGGAGGACCCCATCATCTTCCTCAATGCAGGGAGCAACGATATATGGAGATGCAGGACTGAGGAGTTGCTCTCCAAGTATCAGGAAATGTTGGAGAGGATCAAGGAAAAGGGTGGGGTTCCTGTGGTAAACAGTATCCTGCCAATAAGAGGGGTAAGGAAGGAATGGTCCTCCAGGGCTATTGGTGTAAATAGCCGGCTGGAGAAGTATTGCAAGGCAAATACTATTCCATTCCTGGATAACTGGTCCCTCTTTTATGGTAAGGATGAACTGTATGCCCAGGATGGAGTACATCTCTCTCGACTAGGAGTTTCGACCTTGGCCAGCTCACTTGACAAGATTGTTGCGGGGTTTCGTTAAAAAAAACCTGGGTGTGTAAGTATAATACTGTCTCCATATGGAGCAGGTACTTCAAGTGACAAACCAGTGAGTAAAATAGAAATAATCAGTCAAGATAGTGCGGATATAGTGATGTGTAATAGTAGTATCGATAACACTACACATGTAACTGATAGTAAAGATGAGAATACTGATAGAGTAGAATTTCCGTCTAGAGCTAGTAGTTCAACAGAAAATAATAAGTTAGGTAAACACAATAGAAAATTAGTTGCAAATAAAAGTAATAGGTTGAGGGTATATTATACAAATTGTAGGAGTTTATGTAACAAAATGAACGAACTTAGAGTACTCGTTAGCACAGAATATATAGACATAATAGCGCTAACTGAAACTTGGATTAATACATAATCTAGGCATTTTTTAGCAGAATTTGATATTCCAGGATATAGTTTGTTTAAATATGACCGAACAAGTAGGAGGGGCGGGGGTATAGCAGTGTTTGTCAGGAGTACATTAAAAAGCTGTATTAAATCAGGTATTAGACTAAATAATGATAATGAAAGTGTTTGGGTAGAGGTTACCGAAGGTAGTGAGACCATAGTTATTGGAGATATATATAGACCGCCTAATATGAGTAGAAATGGCGGAACATCGTTATGGGAGGAAATTAAATTAGCATCAAGGTTTAGCAATGTGTGCATTATGGGGGATTTTAATTTTCCGAACATTGATTGGCAGCACCAAATAGGCGACTCCGATTCAGTAGAGTTTATTGAGATAGTACAAGATAGTTTTTTTTTTCAATTCATAGATACGCCCACTAGAGGTATTAATATTCTTGATTTAGTTTTCAGTAACAATGAACATATGATAAATAATGTAGAGATTGGTGACCACCTAGGAAATAGCGATCATAAATATTTATTTTAATATACAATGGACAGGGAATGCTAAAGAGAATACGACACTTATCCCAGATTTCAGAAAAGCCGATTATGGTGGGCTAAGAAGTGACTTAAGGGTGGACCCTATTGTTAAGCAATTAAGTCAGGATATGCCAGAGTTAAACTTGCCACCTACATATAACCAGTTTATTGCTTCACTCCACAATGCTCAAAATAAATATATCCCTAAAAGAAGATTTAGATCGACGCAGAACCAACCAAAATGGATGACTAATAAGCTAATAGATCTTATAGGAAAAAAGAAAGGAATATATCGAAAAATAAAGAAAGGCGAAAATCATTTACATAATATATCTCAGACTCTATCAAGACAGGTCAAAAAGGAAATCAGGAAAGCAAAAAGAAATTATGAAATAAGGATAGCCAGTGACTCAAAAAATAACCCTAAAGCTTTTTACCAACTATATAAATCTAAAGTTAGAGATGTAATAGGCCCCCTAAAAACTTCAATAGGAGAAATAACAGAAAATTATTTAGAAATGTGCAGTACATTAAATAGTCAGTTTCTTTCCGTTTTCACTAATGAAAATTTGGCACAGATTCCAGAAGTCAATATGGTATATAGTGATAGTATAGAAAATATATTAAGTACAGTTAGTATAAGTAGATATGATGTGCTTAAGGAAATTGACAGACTGAAACCTCAAAAATCGCCTGGTCCTGACGAGGTATATGCTAGAGTATTAAAAGAATGCAGAGATGAGTTAAGTAGCTCATTACCATTTTTATTTAACAAGTCATTAGAAACAGGTTTAGTTCCAGAAGCTTGGAAGATTGCAAATGTAGTTCCGATCTTCAAAAAAGGTGATAAATCGATAGCATCCAATTACCGTCCCATTAGTCTCACATCAATCATAGGAAAGTTGCTAGAGTCTATTATTGCTAGGAAAATTAGAAGCCACTTAGTAAAATTTAACTTAATAAATTCTTCTCAGCATGGATTCACTCAGGGACGTTCTTACCTTACTAATTTGCTTAGATTTTTCTCAGAGGTATATGAAGCAGTAGATAGTGGCAAGTTATATGATATTATATATTTAGATTTCAGTAAAGCTTTCGACAGAGTCCCTCATGAGAGATTGATGAGAAAGGTTGAGGCACATGGAATAGGAGGGTCGTTGTTGGGATGGATTAGGTCATGGCTAATTGGTAGGAAACAGAGAGTCCGCATAAATGGTACCAAGTCAGAGTGGGGAGCAGTCAAAAGTGGTGTCCCCCAGGGATTGGTATTAGGTCCCCTGTTGTTTCTTATATACATAAATGACCTAGATTTAGGTATAACTAGTAGGATAAGTAAATTCGCAGACAATACTAAAATGGGGAGATCAATTGATTCAGATAGCGATATAGAGTGCCTCCAAAGGGATCTAGATACCTTACATGAATGGTCAGTAAATTGGCAGATGAAGTTTAACATTGCAAATGCAAGGTATTAAAGATAGGGGAGATGCAACCAAATGTTAAATATAAACTAGCTTAGAATTAGAAAATTCAGACTGCGAGAAAGATCTAGGTGTGTTTGTTAGCAATGATTTGAAGCCTAGAAAACAGTGTATAAGCGTTCGTAATAAGGCAAACAGGATTCTCGGGTTCATCTCTAGGAGTGTGAGTAACAGAACTGCTGATGTTATCTTAAAACTTTACTTGTCATTAGTGAGACCCCATATGGATTATGCTGTCCAATTGAGGTGTCCTTATTACAGAATAGACATAGATTCATTGGAGAGAGTACAGCGTAGAATGACAAAAATGATCCATAATATTAGAAATCTTCCGTATGAAGAAAGGTTGAAGAAATTAGGTTTACATTCGTTAGAGAGACGCAGAGTTAGATGGGATATGATAGAGGTGTTCAAGTGGGTTAGTGGGATTAACAAAGGGGACATGACAAATGTACTAAAGCTCAGTGATAGCGAAAGAACTCGTACCAATGGTTTCAAATTAGATAAATTTCATTTCAGAAAAGATATAGGCAAATATTGGTTTGGTAACAGAGTTGTAGATGGGTGGAATGGACTACCAAGTGCTATAGTGGGATTAAAAACGGTAGGGAGCTTTAAGATAAAATTGGATAAGCATATGGACGAGAAGGGTTGGGTGTGAAGGGGGATCAGCCGGGTTGGGCCAATCAGCGCTCTGCAGACCCCCGTAATCCTGCGTTAATCTCTAACCGTTTTGGTAAGATGATCCTCAGGGTATTAGAGTGTTGAGCCTATAATTGGGCTTTGTAATTGGGGTTGTGTGGGACAGGGATCTGCCTTGCTTAGGCCAATCGGCTTTCTGCAGACTCCCATTTTCTTATGTTCTTATGTTCTTATGTAGACTAAATAATATCCATTACCATACAAACCTTTTCCCACTAATTTGTAGAAATGTGATCAGTAAAAAAGATGTAATAGCTGTAGAATCTATTTGAGTAGGCCTCTACTGTATATATACAGGGTGATTCAGTAACCCTTTTCATAAATTTAATGGCAAATTCGGGAGACAAAAATAAGACTAATTTACTCTGTGACCCTTAGGGTGAGTCTTTGATATGATGGAGATATTACACCTTTAAAGTTATCGATAGATAGAAAAGAAAAAAAATCTAAGGAGTGAGAATGAATATGTCGTTGCTAACTGGCAGGGTAGCGTAACCAAGACTTGGCATCAAAATGGCTGAATACGGTAGCTGGATGCAGTTCCTTTCGCAATTTACAAAGGTACATTACTATTGTATTTGTATTATCATCATTATTATTATTAATAATCATTGTATTAGTAGTAGTAGTAGCAAGGGGAGAAGCAGGCGGCGGAGGATAATTAAGAGGAAGAGGAGGAGGAGTAAGTGGTGGAAGAGGGGTAAGTGGAGGAGGAGGGATCTGACTGCCCACTTTGAGCTTTGATACTCCGCTGGTCTTAATGAATCTTGAATCAATCTGTACATGAATCTAAAAATTGTTTCTTTGCTTACACGTGGTATGTAAATGGTTGCATATGGTAGCAGTTGTCTCAATGCTCAAAAGAACTGCTACTACTACTATGAATAATGTACGTATAATAATGATGATGATGATAGTACAAATAGTAATGTACCTTTGTAAATTGCGAAAGGAACTGCATCCAGCTACCGTATTCAGCCATTTTGATGCCAAGTCTTGGTTACGCTACCCTGCCAGTTAGCAACGACATTTTCATTCTCACTCCTTAGATTTTTTTCTTTTCTATCTATCGATAACTTTAAAGGTGTAATATCTCCATCATATCAAAGACTCACCCTAAGGGTCATAGAGTAAATCAGTCTTATTTTTGTCTCTCGAATTTGCCATTAAGTTTATGAAAAGGGTTACTGAATCACCCTGTATACTGTATATATATATATATATATATATATATATATATATATATATATATATTGTTACGTATCTTGATCCTCAAGTGGTTAACTTGATGAATCTAGATAGCACAGAGATATATATTAAGGTATCAGTCAGCTGAAGGCAAAACAAAAGTAAAATTTAATAACATTATTTCCTGTTGTTGCTTCCTTTCCTTTTGGATCTTAGGACTTGGTATCCTTTATTGACTGATACTCTTTAATTATGAAAAATACTGAAACTAATTAAAGTCATGTAGTATTTATAAAGAATTATTATTTAACCGAAGCTTAAATTGATTCAATTGATTCAGATAGCGATATAGAGTGCCTCCAAAGGGATCTAGATACCTTCCATGAATGGTCAGTAAATTGGCAGATGAAGTTTAACATTGACAAATGCAAGATATTAAAGATAGGGAAGATGCATACAAATGTTAAATATAAACTAGCTAATTTAGAATTTGAAAATTCAGACTGTGAGAAAGATCTAGGTGTGTTTGTTAGCAATGATTTGAAGCCTAGAAAACAGTGTATAAGCGTTCGTAATAAGGCAAACAGGATTCTCGGGTTCATCTCTAGGAGTGTGAGTAACAGAACTGCTGATGTTATCTTAAAACTTTACTTGTCATTAGTGAGACCCCATATGGATTATGCTGTCCAATTTTGGTGTCCTTATTACAGAATGGACATAGATTCATTGGAGAGAGTTCAGCGTAGAATGACAAAAATGATCCATAATATTAGAAATCTTCCGTATGAAGAAAGGTTGCAGAAATTAGGTTTACATTCGTTAGAGAGACGCAGAGTTAGAAGGGATATGATAGAGGTGTTCAAGTGGGTTAGTGGGATTAACAAAGGGGACATGACAAATGTACTAAAGCTCAGTGATAGCGAAAGAACTCGTACCAATGGTTTCAAATTAGATAAATTTCGTTTCAGAAAAGATATAGGCAAATATTTGTTTGGTAACAGAGTTGTAGATGGGTGGAATGGACTACCAAGTGCTATAGTGGGGTCTAAAACGGTAGGGAGCTTTAAGATAAAATTGGATAAGCATATGGACGAGAAGGGTTGGGTTTGAAGGGGGATCAGCCGGGTTGGGCCAATCAGCACTCTGCATACCCCCATAATCCTGCGTTAATCTCTAACCGTTTTGGTAAGATGATCCTCAGGGTATTAGAGTGTTGAGCCTATAATTGGGTTTTGTAATTGAACTGGGGTTGTGTGGGACAGGGATCTGCCTTGCTTAGGCCAATCGGCTTTCTGCAGACTCCCATTTTCTAATGTTCTTATATTCTTAGTAGGCTATGGTTATGAACCGAATAAGTTATACCTAAAGAAGGACTATTAATTCTATAAAAGTCTTGAAAGATAAATATTAAAGTAAGAATATTTCTGTCTCTTACCCTCTTTGAAATGAATAAATAGTTGTCTTATATGTCCTTTTATTTATATTTAATGTAGTTATTATTCTTGGTTTTTGTCTTACGTTAATAGTATTATATTATTATCATCAGGATTAATATCAAAGTCACATAAAAAGTTAGATATATATTTAATAATTAGTTAAAAGTATTTCTTAACCACGTAACATTGAGGTTTGATTATGAGTAAATTAAGTTACAGGATCGCTTCATAGATTCGATTCAGGTCTCACTCAAATAATATGAACAGTACCTGCAGTACAGGCAGTATCTGCCTGACCTTTGCTGAGTGAGGACCTGTCCCTAGTGACTCCCAGTGAATTATCTTTGTCCATAGTGTGGTGATAGTATTAACGCTTTCTTAAAATGGCTGGTGTTGACGAGATTGCTACCTCCTCTCATATTCTCCAGCTTTGTCTTGCTTTGCAAGAAAGGCTGGAGAATGTGGAGAGAGAGGTGCAGTCTCTCAAAGACGAGAATTTGGCCTTAAAGCTGACTTTGACTGACAAGAAAAGTGAGGATAGTGCAACTGCTGTTAGGGATCGTGATGCTCCCTGGACAGATGTTCCAACAAGTGCAACAACCTGCAAATTTCTACGGCGGCCAGTTGCCCTCAGCAACAAGTTCATCACCTTGGATGACGAATGTGATGGTGAGGTTGCGAGTGCTTCCTTCGGCGAGGAAACCAGGAGAAAGGTAAGTAAGTTGCCTCCAAACACAGGGAATGCTGTGACTGCTGCCCCCCAGGAGTACCTTCAACTGCTGCCCCAGGAGTTCCTGCCGCTGCCGCAGCTGCTACCAAGGCAAGTCCTTCTCAATTGTTGGGGACTCCATGGTCAGACACTTAGCTAGGTCCACCTGTACTGATATTAGGAAGCTTGTCTGTCTGCCTGGTGCCGGGGTTGGGAAGGTGTTAGAGGAAATTGATTACATCATGAAAGATATTGGAGATAGCCCCATTATCTGTCTCAGTACAGGGAGCAATGATATTGGTAAAGGTAGGACGGAAGTACTGCTTCGGCAGTACAGGGAGGTGTTAGATAAAGTTAGGAGGAAGGGAGGCATACCTGTAGTACACAGTATCTTGCCACGGAGAGGGGTCAGCAAGGAATGGTCATCTAGGGCAATTGGTATCAATTGTCGGCTGGAAAAATACTGTAATGCAAATGCAATACCATTCCTTGATAACTGGACCCGTTTCTATAGTAAAAATCAGTTGTACGCACAGGACGGGGTTCATCTTTCTCGGTTAGGGGTGGCAAATTTAGCTAGGTCAATAGATATGATTGTCGCGGGGTTTCGCTGAAAATAAAGCCTGGGAATATGAGTAAGAATAATTGTCTAGATAGGGTAAATTGCCGTACTGGTACATCAGATAAGAATAGAAAATATCAGTCACAGGATTTTAATTGTACTGCTAGTAGAAATATTGAAGGTGTAACAGAAGATGGGAATTCAGTTAGAAATAAAGGTAAATCCGATACCAGCAAAATAAATTCATTGCGATTATATTATACAAACTGTAGAAGTTTATGTAACAAAATGGATGAACTTAGAGCACTTGTTAGCAACGAAAATATAGACATTATAGCACTGACTGAAACATGGATTAATACAGAATCAAGACATTTTTTTTAGCAGAATTCCATATACCAAGATATAGTTTGTTTAAACGCGACCGAAGAAGTAGGAGGGGCGGCGGAATAGCAGTGTTTGTCAGTTCTTTAAAAAGCTGTATTAAATCAGGTATTAGACTAAATACTGATAACGAAAGTGTTCGGGTTGAGGTTAGCGAAGGTAGTGAGACCATAATTATTGGAGTTATTTATAGACCACCAAATATGAGTAGAAACGAAGGTACAGCTTTATGGCAGGAAGTGAAAATTGCATCAAGGTTTAGCAATGTGTGTATTATGGGGATTTTAATTTTCCGAATATTGATTGGCAGCATCAAATCGGCGACTCGGATTCAAAAGAGTTTATTGAGGCGGTACAGGATAGTTTTTTATTTCAATTCATAGACTCGCCTACTAGAGGTAATAATATCCTCGATTTAGTTCTCAGTAATAATGAACAAATGATAAATAATGTAGAGATAGGAGACCAACTAGGAAATAGTGATCATAAATCAATTTATTTTAACATACAATGGACAGGAAAGGCTAAAGAGAATACGACACTTATCCCAGATTTCAGAAAAGCCAATTATGGTGGATTAAGACGAGCCTTAAGAGTCGATCCTATGGTTAAACTATTAAGTGGACCCAGGTGCGCTAATGAACATTCTCTCTCTCAGATACCTGTCTTAACTCAGGATAATTTGACAGCTACATACTGTATAATCATTTTATTTCTTCACACCACAATGCGCAAAATAAATATATCCCCAAAAGAAAATTTAGATCAACACAGAACCAACCCAAATGGATGAATAATAGACTATTAGACCTTCTAGGAAAAAAGAGAGGAATATATCGAAAAATTAAGAAAGGCGAAATTCACCTACTTGCTTACTATCAGAATCTATCAAGAGAGGTTAAAAAAGGTATAAGGACAGACAAAAGAAATTATGAAATCAGGATAGCCAATGACTCAAAAAATAACCCTAAGGCTTTTTACCAGCTATATAAATCTAAAGTTAGAGATAGAATAGGCCCCCTTAAAATTTCGATAGGAGAAATGACAGAAAATGATTTAGAAATGTGCAGTACATTAAATAGTCAGTTTCTATCCGTTTTCACTAATGAAAATTTGGCACAGATTCCAGAAGTCCGTAAGGTATATAGCGATAGTATAGAAAATAGGTTAAGTACGGTTCCTATAAGTAGAAATGATGTGCTTAAGGAAATTGACAGACTGAAACCTCAGAAATCGCCTGGTCCCAATGAGGTATATGCCAGAGTATTAAAAGAATGTAGAGATGAGTTAAATTACCCTTAACATTTCTTTTTAACAATTCATTAGAAACAGGTATAGTTCCAGAAGCTTGGAAGCTTGCAAATGTAGTTCCGATTTTCAAAAAAGGTGATAAATCAATAGCATCCAATTACCGTCCCATTAGTCTCACTTCAATCATAGGAAAGCTACTAGAGTCAATTAATGCTAGGAAAATGAGAAACCACTTAGAAACATTTAACTTAATCAATTCTTCTCAGCATGGATTCACTCAGGGACGTTCTTGCCTTACTAATTTGCTTAGTTTTTTCTCAGAGGTATATGAAGCAGTAGATAATGACAAGGCATACGATATTATATATTTAGATTTCAGTAAAGCGTTCGACAGAGTCCCTCATGAGAGATTGATGAGAAAGGTTGAGGCACATGGAATAGGTGGGGCGTTGTTGGGATGGATTAGGTCATGGCTAATTGTTAGGAAACAGAGAGTCAGCATAAATGGTACCAAGTCAGAGTGGGGAGCAGTCAAAAGTGGTGTCCCCCAGGGATCGGTATTAGGTCCCCTGTTGTTTCTTATATACATAAATGACCTAGATTTAGGTATAACTAGTAGGATAAGTAAATTCGCAGACGATACTAAAATGGGGAGATCAATTGATTCAGATAGCGATATAGAGTGCCTCCAAAGAGAGCGATATAGAGTGCCTCTTACATGAATGGTCAGTAAATTGGCAGATGAAGTTTAACATTGACAAATGCAAGGTATTAAAGATAGGGAAGATGCAAACAAATGTTAAATATAAACTAACTAATTTAGAATTAGAAAATTCAGACTGCGAGAATGATCTAGGTGTGTTTGTTAGCAATGATTTGAAGCCTAGAAAACAGTGTATAGGCGTTCGTAATAAGGCAAACAGGATTCTCGGGTTCATTTCTAGGAGTGTGAGTAACAGAACTGCTGATGTTATCTTAAAACTTTACTTGTCATTAGTGAGACCCCATATGGATTATGCTGTCCAATTTTGGTGTCCTTATTACAGAATGGACATAGATTCATTGGAGAGAGTACAGCGTAGAATGACAAAAATTATCCATAATATTAGAAATCTTCCGTATGAAGAAAGGTTGAAGAAATTAGGTTTACATTCGTTAGAGAGACACAGAGTTAGAGGGGATATGATAGAGGTGTTCAAGTGGGTTAGTGGGATTAACAAAGGGGATATGACAAATGTACTAAAGCTCAGTGATAGCGAAAGAACTCGTACCAATGGTTTCAAATTAGATAAATTTCGTTTCAGAAAAGATATAGGCAAATATTGGTTTGGTAACAGAGTTGTAGATGGGTGGAATGGACTACCAAGTGCTATAGTGGGATCTAAAACTGTAGGGAGCTTTAAGATAAAATTGGATAAGCATATGAACGAAAATGGTTGGGTGTGAAGGGGGATCAGCCGGGTTGGGCCAATCAGCGCTCTGCAGACCCCCATAATCCTGCGTTAATCTCTAACCATTTTGGTAAGATGATCCTCAGGGTATTAGAGTGTTGAGCCTATAATTGGGCTTTGTAATTGATTTGGGGTTGTGTGGGACAGGGATCTGCCTTGCTTAGGCCAATCGGCTTTCTGCAGACTCCCATTTTCTTATGTTCTTATGTTCTTATGAAAAGCAAAAAATAATATTTTGAAGCTAAAAGAATTTTCTTCAGCTTAGGAAATCACTAGAAGTAACATTAAAACAGCCATGTTAGTCTAAGGCGTTATTACTAATAAGAGACAATAGTATCACCGTACTAAGCACCGTTAAGCAATGTAAGCTTAATTAAAAAGAAAATGAAAGAACTCTTAAGTATTAATATAAAACAATAGTATTACTTTCATCATAACCCAATTACTTAACACCTTATTAGCGGGCTAGGCGGTTTATTTATATGTACCGCCCAGCGGGGTGTTTTTAGCCAAAATAGGGCTGTTTACGTGATAATTTTCATGCCTAAATAAGTCCCAGAACGTAAAACAAGTATCTATCCCTGAAAGGGCATAAACAGAGCTTTCCAATGACACCATAACGATCCTTTTATGATGGCTAGTTTTCTTGCAACAACCGCGCAACGCGAGTGCAAAAAGCATGTAATTCGGCACTTTCCCCATACAATTCCGTATATAGCGAGTGAGAGAGGGAGGGAGGAGGTGGGATTCGTGTCAGTAGGTTCGCCGCGGTGGTCTGGAGCAGTCATACGCTCGCTACTCTCCTGCCACCACTTGTCTCTCTCTCTCTCAGCAACATTACGTGCTGAAATTGCCACACGACCTATGTCGAGCGCCGCCAGATAGTCCAGATTTATTATACTCGACTTATGTTGCGCGCCGACAGTTAAGGGTTAAAGAGTTGCTTTAGTCCACAAGTCAGTCAACTAAAATAGTTAAGTACATAATAGTAGCGTTAACGTTAATTCCCAATCAAATAGTTAAGTACATAATAGTAGCGTTTAACGTTAATTCCCAATCACATATCTCACTAACCAACATAACGTAAGTGTTTACACCGAACCCACTTAACACACACTTATATAATCTGACTGACAGTCACAATCCCATTATAATACTTCACCCCGTCTTTCTCCAGCTGCAAGTTTACCTTCCCCAACTCCAAATGAGACTGATTTGAATGCCCACTACTCAGGTCTTATATACTAAACAATGATGGTGTAGGAACGAATCAGGAGGCGAGTGATGGTGCGCGCCCCTATCACAGCTCCTCGAGTTGCGTAGCAGGTGCGTGGTCCAATGGGGTCTCCTGGCGTCGATCATACGTCATAGCGTCGGGTCATCAAAGTAGTTTGCAGGGTCCCCTATGACGCACGCAGGTGTGAAGGCTTGTTTGCTGGTATGCGGACGAGCTGGTTTCCCACTCGCTAGTTCGCTCGCTGGTCTGCTTCGCCGCCTGGGTAGTTTGGCACTCCTTCAACTCTAATTCTAACTCTTAAATTAACATACAGGGCTCCGTATGTCAGAATATATATATATATTGAAGAAGTGTGGTGTGTTCGGTGTACATTGGTAAGTGATAATAGTAATAATAATGATTAATGATGATATATTAATATTTTATTACAAGATTGATTGACAAATCTTACAAAGACTGTCTAAGTACTTTCCACATACCTTCTCTATCCACTCTGTCATAGGCCTTCTCCAAGTCCATTATGGCAACATACACCTTTTGTTGCTTCTCCAGATATTTCTTTACAACACAATGCAGGGTAAAATTCTGATCTACACATCCTCTTCCCTTCCTAAAAACTTCCCTGCTCGTTGCCTATCCATTTCTCTGTTCTCACTCTCACTCTCTCAATCACTACCCTACTGTATACCTTCCCTACTATGCTTAGAAGACATATTCATCTGTGGTTACCACATACTCCTCTTTCCCCTTTGCCCTTATTTAGGGGGACTATTATGCCAGTCTTCCATTCATCGGGTGCACTCCCCTTCTCCTATGCTAGTTTGCACATTTGCCATACCCATTCGATCACTATCTCACCACCATACCTCAAAATTTCCCCACACACTCCATCTGTTCCAGGTGCTTTCTCCAACTTCACTCTTTTCATGGCTTTACACACTTCTGACCTCCTGATCCCCACCTCCTCCTCCACTACTTCTCTTCTTCTTCCTCCCATACCATATTCAACTATGTTTGTTGGCTCTTCATTCCTTACATTTAGAAACTCGTTGAAGTACTCCCTCCATCTTTCGACTCTCTCTTGCTTCTCGGCTAGCATTCTCCCATTCTTATCTATCACACCCTTACTGTTTCCCTTGCTACCTTCCCTAACTTTCTTTACTTCATTCCAGAACAGTTTCTTACACTCCCTCCAATTTACACTCCGATTCCTTCCAAATTCCTTATCAACTCTTCTCTTACTTTTCTTCACTACTCTCTTCACCACTCTCTTTTTCTCCACGTACCTCGCTCGTTTCTGCCTTTCCAAGTCTTCATTCCCTCTACTACCCAACCACTCTCTATATGCTTTCTTCTTGTCTTCCACAGCTATTTTTACCTCTTCTGTCCACCATGCTGTACTTTTCACTCCCCTCCCTCTTCTCCTCACTCTACACACCTCCTCACATGCTGCACAGATCTCTTCCTTAAACACCTTGCTTATCTCCTTTTTTTGTTCTAACAATGCATTTTATAATATTATTCACCGATATGTGTGATTCACTCGATTATTGTGATTTACCTCTTTCCCCTATATTTTCTCTTAAATAATTACCTTTTAGTGAATCGTACCTATTTTAATCTATTATTTAATGGGATTTGGTATTAAGGATTTTGTTGTACGTTATCATTAGGTTCTGATTATTAGACAAGCATGTTTTGAAGCTTAAAGTACAATGAAGAAGACAAAATGTGGTTACCAAGTAACAACCAACTGTTGCAAAATTAAGCAGTAAATGTATAATTAACTTGAAATGTACAGCTTTTTGTCGAAGAATAAGAATAGTAATAGTAAGAAGACTAATACAGATGAAGAAATAGAAACAGAAAGAAAACACTATACAAATATTACTAATGAACAAATTCCAAGTATTAAATAGTGAAAAGTATTTAACAGTAATGTCAATCTTACGTGCATATGGATTACATTATGCTATAGTAAATGTTTTAAATTATGTATATCTAATTGTAATGGGAATGTTGAGCTTTAATTGAAATGTCAATCTAAAATTATAGGGGTGAAGGTCCCCGTACCATTATTTCTAATAATCGTTGTGCCGCTATCAAAACTTCATCGATGATCGGATTAAGCGTGATGGGTAGTGTATAGTCCCTTTAATTATCAGTAGGCTTGAATTTGTAAACCTTAACCTACGTAACTCAAAAAGGGCTAGAGCAAATGGGCTGTACATGTATACACCTATGCCCAGGCAGACCCTTCCCAAATGGTAGAAATATGAGCTCAATTACTCTAGTCGTTTGTGAGTTACAGAGCTCAGTGCTTAAGAGATTTGGCCGTCTTAGTTAGAACATGGTATAGTAGAGCATGATTAACCACAGTCAATTGATTTATATAACAAGGAACATTTAGACAATTCCTCTTCCGTTAGCATCAAAGACAAGCGTTACCATATATATTGAGTGACATGCAAACAAGGCAAACTATACACTATAGGCAATTTATCTTAAACTGTAGTGAACACTACTCTGAATTCACAAAGCTGAGAGGTTCCCCATGCTAATGGGTTATAGTAATTGACTATTAAGCTATCTGTTATACGATAAAGTTACGGGTCAATTATCTGGAGGTGTTTGACTTGTGTAACTCGCGAAGACCAAGTTAAGGGAGAGACAACATCAAAGACCAATAATCTTCATCAGTCTCCGGGTTTGTTTACTTCGCACTGTCTGGTGTGTTGTTATCATGTTTGTAAGGTATTTGAATATTCACGAAATCATTATTTTAACCCATTCAATGCCATATCATATCGAGTAACTGTATATGATTGTACTCAGATTAGGATTGTTTTCCTGGATTTAAAATAGTCCCACAGTTTCCCAGTTTATTCCTAGCCTGAACAAATTAGTGTAATTATTGCCAAAGCAAAATTTAAGATTACCAATGGCCTGAAAAGTTTCAACTTTAATTCGTAAATGTGTATGACGTTTTACTATTATGCTCCGATAGTTAATTTACCATTGAAAAAATGTACAATGTAATAACATTGACATATAAGAACGGTTACAAGGCTTAGAACCAATAAGTTCTTTTACTACAAAGCATATGTCACATAATATATATTTATGTATCAATCAATATATTCAAACTTAACTGTTGTATAGAAAATGGCATAGAGCTAAACATTGATTCATGAATTCCGCTTCCATTGAATTAAGTTGTATCTGTTAGAATGTTATTGTATCCTTTTTAACCATTATGATGTTTAACAAACGCTGTGCTATCGTTGTACTGAGTTAATTAACATTGTCTTTACTCATATTGAAGGTAATTTCTCCGTGAAATAGTGTATAAAGTAGTGCAATAATATGCTTAGCCTGGATTGTAGTTCCATTGTTATTGATCACTTGCAAGTGTAGACCTGATAACAGGCTCAAGCCTTAGATATCAATAGTTAACAGAGTACACAATCATATATTCGGGTTCGTGATGGATAGCAATATGAATAATTTGAGTTAATGTATTCATGTACAGTTGGCCAATTAAGTAATGGCAGCACCTACTATGTTTCGATTAGTAAGTGGTATAAACACTATCTAAAGTTTAAATCATCGTTCCGAGTGAGATATACAAACCCATTCCTATCTTTAGACACCCTATTCAACATCTGACAGACATTAATAGAACATACATCAAGCAAAACGTAATGACAGCGGCGACACGACTTATGTGGCCAACCGTACTTATGATAAATCATATACTGTATTTAGTAGTAGATACACCTAGTTGTTTGGAACTTAATCTTTGCTACAGCCTGAAATTCGCAGGTGGTCAATTGTTTTGGTTAGTGATATAATTTGGTCGTCAAATTAGAAGAATTGACTGTATATTGCCGAGTTAGATGTGAAGACACTTTTATTATCATAGTAATAATAATAATTATTATTATTATTAATATTATTTGTATTATTAAAATTATTATTATTATTATTATTATTATTATTATTATTATGTGAGCTACCGAAGCCTCCCAACAGGGTGCAGAAACAGCATTAAAGATGTAATCGACACAAAATACCTGAAGGCACTGAAGAGGGGAGGGGAGGTTTTTGTTATTATTATGGACCCGCTTCTTCCCCATGCATATACCCATTAGTTTTGAGGTATTAAGAAATACATCCCATTAGTTTGGTCAGTTTGTAAGAGGTTTAGGTAGCAAGCTACCATAACACCCTTCTATTAATGTGAAAAATGTACTGTATGTTCACACTAATGATAACGCAACATGTTGTGATTAGGTTCTCATACTCTACCCTTTTACTGGATTTGTATTTGTATTTTTGTTTACAATGATAAAACAGCAATTATAAAAACAATGACAAATAATCCTATTTATATCAATATCAATGTAATACTACTACTGCTATTATTATTACTATTTTATTATTATTATTATTATTATTATTATTATTATTATATATATTATTCTTGTTAATCTTATTATAATAATAATAATCATTATTATTATAATTATTGCTATGATACCTTCACTTCCTGCTACTATTAATATTTATAATACAAATACTACTACTACTACTAATAATAATTGTCATAATAAGCACTATTACTGTAGACAAAAAGTAAAATAGTTAAGCACTGATTTAATTATAAAGTGACATGATTGCACAGATATAATGAATGTCTCTATATTTTTGCCCCTGGCTCGAAAATGTTCCCCAAATTTTACCAATCATTCAGATAGCTCAAAAATAATATATGAATTTCATTGCATAATTATTACATACCTTTATTGACATGGCTTGCATAGTGGACACGACAAATACTTTTGTATGAAGAAACATATTGAATTATGCTACCAGTCTGCCACCTGCGGCATTCCTTTGTCAGTTGGAAATACATGTCTGCCTCCTATAGTAACCAGTCTGCTACATGCAGCCTTCTGTCTGCCACCTGTGGCCTTCTGTCTGCCACCTGCGGCCTTCTGTCTGCCACCTGTGGCCTTCTGTCTGCCACCTGTGGCCTTCTGTCTGCTACCTGCAGCCTTCTGTCTGCCACTTGTAGCCTTCTGTCTTCCACCTTTGGCCTTCTGTCTGCCACCTGCAGCATTCTGTCTGCCACCTGCAGCATTCTTTCTGCCACCTGTGGCCTTCTGTCTGCCACCTGCGAACTTCTGTCTGCCACCTGCGGACTTCTGTCTGCCACCTGCGGCCTTCTGTCTGCCACCTGCGGCCTTTTGACTGCCACTTGTGGCCTTTTGACTGCCACTTGCGGCCTTTTGTCTGCCGCCTACAGCCTTCTGTCTGCTACCTGCAGCCTTCTGTCTGCTACCTGCAGCCTTCTGTCTGCCACCTGCAGCCTTCTGTCTGCCACCTGTGGTCTTCTGTCTGCCACCTGTGGCCTTCTGTCTGCCACCTGTGGCCTTCTCTCTGCCACCTGTGGCCTTCTGTCTGCTACCTGCAGCCTTCTGTCTGCCACTTGTAGCCTTCTGTCTTCCACCTTTGGTCTTCTGTCTGCCACCTGCGGCCTTCTGTCTGCCACTTGCAGCCTTCTGTCTGCCACCTGCAGCCTTCTGTCTGCCACCTGTGGCCTTCTGTCTGCCACCTGTGGCCTTCTGTCTGCCACCTGCGGCCTTCTGTCTGCCACCTGCGGCCTTCTGTCTGCCACTTATGGCCTTCTCTCTGCCACCTGTGGCCTTCTGTCTCCCACCTGTGACCTGTTTGCCAACTGTGGCCTTCTCTCTGCCACCTGTGGCCTTCTGTCTGTCACCTGCGGCCTTCTGTCTGCCACCTGCGGCCAGAGCTTGTTCCACACCATCCCCTAATTTTCGTCAATATAGTGCATTAGCAAAAGTGGAGAATTAAGCCACTTGTCACTGTTTCATGAGGCTAAAGTCACGCCTCAATGATTAGGAAACGGACAAGGCTACCGTGGTGTACATGTGAAAACCACCAAACCATTATTGCTCCTCCATCAAACACGGTCATTGTCAGCCACCACCCAACCCTACTATCGTCTTTACATTCAGGTTATATGTCACTATCAAATGTGTTTGAGAAGAAAGAACACATTATGGGGCACAAACCTCAAAAGACTGACCTCACAATGACCTTGTTGCTGAACTTATAGAAATGATCTAATTAGTTTATTTCACTCCAAACAGCATCAACCTCAAATTTAATGAATGAAAGCATGTGATCCTGCCGGGATTCGATCCTGGGATACCACATAGGCCTATAGAACTTTAAAACCCTAACCATTACACCATCAAGACAGTTTAAGGGTCAGCACATGATCACGATTAATATCCATTTATTGAATACTGGATATCAATCTCATCATGTACTGGAAGTAAATTTATTTTGGACATTGTCCAACTGCCTCAATGTACCCACCCTACAAGGGTGAGCAGATTCCATCTATTACTGAAAAACCTTAAGGCTTTTAAGTATCCCAGAAAGAGTGTAAATTACGCTCAGGGGGTAAGGGGGCCTCCATCTTATGATGGAGGAAACCAAATATATGCCCCACGCGTCGTACTGTGTGTCGTACAAGACGACTAATAGGGGGAATTGGGGTAGATTGTAGGCACCAATCGAACAGGACTATACCCAGGAGAGGCTGTAATCATTTGATAAGGAGTTGCTGGAACTCCTGTTTCATTTGCTTGGCCTCTCTTACTGACTCCCTTTGTGACTCAGTTACACTGAGAGTAGTCCAGCCTGCTTTCACAAACACCTCCTCCTCCTATCTACTTCACTACACTTAACATGCACACCACACTCCCTCCTTTTACAAAAAAAAAAAAATCAAAAATTATGAACACACACAAAGTCTCGGAGTCCCCAAGGGGGGGGGGGGGGGGGCATAAATGCCCCCACACCTGCCCGACCTTCCACTGATGGCCCCTTTAATTGCTCTGGACCATGGCCTGTCACTCTTACTATCAAGTTTTGCAATATTCGCGGCCTTTCCTCTAATTTTCACTCAGTCGAACACCATCTCTCCTCCTATAAATCTGATCTTTTACTCACCGAAACCCAGGTATCTGAGACAACTGCACGCAACCCCTTCTCTGTATCCTCCTACTTTCTCTATCCTAGGTTTCAAAGCCAAAGGCGGATGTTGTGCATTATGTGCACAACAAACTCACTTCCTCTCGTGTTCCCGATTGTGACTCCCCTGAATTCTCAACTTTATGGCTCAAACTATCCTTTCATTCTCATAAGAAATATTTGCGTGCTGTCTATCTTTCCCCTAACTCTACCGACTTTCCCAAATTCTTTGACTATCTAATTTCTAAAGTGGAACACATTCTATCCATCTCTCCCTTCTCTGAAATCTCCATCTTAGGAGATTTCAACGTTCACCACCGCCAATGGCTCTCCTCTCACACTACTGACCAACCCGATGAACAAACCTACTTCGTTTCTGTCATAAATGACCTAGAGCAGCTGGTCCAGCAACTCACCCGTATCCCGGATCGCTTCGGAGATTGGCCTAACATTCTTGACTTATTTCTGACTTCTAACCCTTCTTCTTATACTGTCAATCTTTTCTCTCCTTTGGGCTCCTCCGACCATAAACTTATCTTTGTCACCTGTCCTATCTTTTCAGTACGGCCACCCGATCCTCCCAGCCGGCGGCGCTTGTGGCACTTTGGCGCTGCCGACTGGGAGGCTCTCCGGCATTACTTCTTTGATTTCCCATGGAATGACTTCTGCTTCCTTGGCCGAGGACCCTCGGAGAGTGCTGAACGCATTACCGAAGTAATCCTCTCGGGCAGGGAAGCGTACATTCCATTTTCTTTCTCTCAGTCTAATGCAAATTTTGTTTGCTTGTTCTACTGCTGTCCGCAACAAGGAGGAAGCATTCAAACGGTACCGACGCCTTATAACTCAAGAATCACATTCTTCCTATGTTTCTGCCCGGAAGCAAGCCAAATTTGTTCTTCGACTTGCCAAGCACTCTTTCATCAATAAGACATGCGCTGAACTATCTAACTCTAGCTTTTCCCAAGCTTTCTGGCATCTAGCCAAAAACCGATACAACAATTTTTCTTCCACGTCTTTCCCTCCCCTTTTCCACTCTGATGGCACAACCATCACTTCTTCCTCTGACAAAGCTGAACTCTTCTCTCAAACTTTTGCTAGAAACTCCACCTTGGATGATTCCGGTGCTATTCCTCCCTCTCCTCTCCCCTCTCTCCTACTTATGCCTAATATCCTAATCTCTTCGAAAGATATACTTTCTACCCTCTCTGGGCTTAATACTAAGAAGGCGTACGGTCCGGGTGATGTTCCTCCTGTTGTACTAAAAAACTATGCTTCCGTGGTGACCCCTTGCCTATGCAAACTCCATTGTCTCTGTCTCTCCTCTAACGTTTTCCCTTTTTGCTGGAAGTTTGCTCTCATTCAACCTGTTCCGAAGAAGGGTGACCGCTCTCAACCCTCCAACTATCGTCCAATTGCTCTCATCTCTTGTATTGGATGACATTTGGTCATCCAACTTTCGGGACTTCGGTGAGACCTTTTCTATTGCACTAGACATATCGAAGGCCTTCGATAGAGTCTGGCACAAGTCTTTAATTTCAAAACTACCCTCCTTCGGTTTCTATCCCTCCATCTGTGCCTTTGTCTCTAATTTCCTTTCCGGCCATTCCATAGCTGCGGTTGTGGACAGCCATCGCTCACTTCCTCATTCTATCAACTCCGGTGTTCCTCAGGGTTCTGTCCTATCTCCTATTCTCTTTCTATCTATCTATTGCCTGACGCCGTGATCCCCGAAGGGGTGGCCACGAACGAACCGCCCCCATGCACCTCTGTCCCCAGTCAGTCGACGCCCCTCCCCCCAACCAGCACCGCCTTCGTTCATGTAGTTCCTCACTCCATCCTTCCACCTCATATTCGGTCTACCTCTCCCCCTCTGTCCCTCCACCTCGCTCTCGTACACCCTCTTAGTCATTCTCTCGCTTTCCATACGTTCCATATGGCCGAACCATCTCAAGTTGTTCCTTTTCACACTTTCCAGCACATCTACCTCCACACCACACCTCCTTCTTACTTCCTCATTAGTCTGTCTATCCCTCCATGTAACTCGCACGCACTCCTTAAGTAATTCATTTCCACTGCTCTCACTCTTGGTCTGAGTCTCTCAACCAACGTCCATGCTTCGCTTCCGTAAGTCAGTGTCGGGATTACCACACTGTCATGCAAGGACTTCTTCACTTCCATACTGACCACCTATTTCTTGTTACTGCTTTTAGCGTTCCTACAACCCTCTTCCCATGTTGTACCCTCTCCCGCACCTCTTCATCCATAGTCCCATCTTTACTCAACACACTGCCCAGATACTTAAAAGAGTTGACGATCTCCATAGCCTGACCGTTCAGCTTCACCTCACACTCTGTGACTTCACCCCTTTCGAAGACCATAACCTTGCTCTTCCCCGTATTTACCTTCAAATTCCGTTTTTTGCACACTGTTCCAAACTCATTTACCAGACCCTGTACCAGACCCTGTACTCATTTACCAGACCCTCTCTTTCTAATTTTCATAAATGATCTTCTCAACTGTACATCCAGTCCCCTCCATTCATACGCAGATGACTCTACCTTACACTACTCGATTAGTTTTCCAGAACGCCCAAGCCAGCAATCCCTTAAAGACAAATGTACTGAAGCCATAGAACCCTTACCTTCTGATCTAGCTACTATTTCCAATTGGGGTAGAGAAAACCTTGTTGCATTTAATGCTTCCAAGACCCAATTTCTCCATCTTACTACACGTCAGGAACCTCCAGAGGACTATCCCTTATTCTTCAACAATACAAAAATCAATCCTTCATCTTCTCTCAATATTCTTGGTGTCTCTTTTTCTTCTGCTCTCACTTGGAAGGACCATATTACCAGTCTTGCTAAGGCAGCCTCCCAGAAGCTTGGTGTGCTCAACCTACTCAAGGGGTTCTTTTCCCCTGCGCAGCTTCTTGCTCTGTACAGGGGCACAGTGCGTCGTTGTATTGAGTATTGTTCACATGTGTGGGGAGGATCGTCTCACACTGCACTCCTAGACAAAGAAGAAAGGAAAACCTTTTGTATCATTAACTCCCGTCCACTCACCAACTCTCTGCAATCTCTCTCTCTTCGCCGCAATGTTGCATAATATTATCTCTCGCTATTCTACCGCTACTACAATAATCAGTGTTCCTCGGAGCTTTCCCAGTGTATACCACCACCTCTACATAAGGTACGTAGTACCCGCCTTGCAACACAATCCCACCCCTACTCTGCAACTCTCCAACCCAAGAGTGAAATGCTATTCTCAGACTTTCTTCTATTCAATTGCTGAGCTCTGGAACTCTCTCCCAGAATCAGTCTTTCCCTCATCCTATGATTTACATTGCTTCAAACTCCGTGTGCCCAGGCATTTTAGCTCGAACGTCCCTTGATTTTGGCCCTGTCACTCTTTCATATCTGGGGAGGCACTCACTGCAGGCATTTCTGCCTTTTGTCTCCCTCATTAACATAGAAAACAAAAATTTGTGCGTAAAAGGGTTAATAGGATTTCTTCAATTGACTCCTGATTAATGAAGAAGAACTAGAGTGAAGACAGCAGAAGACGATAATTACCTGTGTAAGCCATAAAAACGTATAAAGTTGTAGTTTGATCATTATCAGAGGTAGCGATTAACATCCTAAACATCTAATGTCCCTAATATTTAACCACTTCACCCAAAGTACATTGTACGGTTAAAAAATTATGAGTGATTGCGACTGCAATGAAGCGAACTTGGAGGCCCATATATATATATATTGTTACGAGGGGAGACAATGTGGAAGCAGATGTGTGTGTGTGTGTGCATGCATAATAATGTTGTTGTATATTTGTGTCACAATATATCCTGCGTGTATATTTTCATTGTATGAGATATATCTTGCTGTGTGTTTATAATTAATATGTTTGTTTATCTTTTGCACTAATGCACGTTTTCTTGTTCTTTTGTTGACCTATAATGCATATTACATTATTGTAATTTCAAACATTTATCCTATTGAACCATTGTTTTATCTGTGATAGTAATTGTTTTTGAAGTGAACTGAATTTTTATAAATTGCAGCGGGAGGTTGTTGAAATAACGTATCAAGGAGGGCGGGTGCCCAACCCCGAAAGGGGTTGAAATAGGGGAGCTATCCCCTCGCCTAAGGCGGCTTTCTAGGGCCTTTCCTAGCTGATGCTGAGAGGATTGGGTTCTAGTCATGTGGTGATGGGCTGGTTTATCAGAGTGAGAACTGAGCGATCTCTGCCATACCCATAGCTTACTCTGACTGTTCCTTTTACTTATATATTTTCTAGATCTCAAGTGACGGTGTCTCTTCCGTGGATTGACCTCTCAATCTACCAAGATTGGAAGCCAAAGCGTCACATTTTCCCCTTGCCCCTCAACTTTCTCTTCATAATTGCTGAGGGACACAGGGCCCTGGGTGGGGCTTTGGTTTCCCGGGCATTTCCGCACCCTCCTCAGTTCCCCGCCATGGAGTGGCTTCGGTCACCCAGGCTTTATTGTGGTCGGCGGGGAGGGTTCTGTGGGGGCGCTCGGTTATGGCCTTGGCCTTGCTCCGGGCCTTGGGGCTGTTCGTCCAGGCAGCTTGGGGAACAACAACAACAACAACAACAACAACAACGTATCAAGGAAATGATGTACTGCAATATAAGTAAAAATGATGTAGGCATATTTTCCGAAATGAAAATATATATGTTTGTGTGTGGGTTTTGGGTGCGTGGAATATATACGAGGGAAATGTGATTTTTGGTATTAAATACCAACTCAAAACTCCACGCAATATCCTTTTAGATTTTCGTGTGGTCAAGTGATGCATTTTACTGACCAGTCTCCCATGACCCTCAAATCAATTTATAGTTAAGTAAACAGTGAGTATTTCAGAGCTCGATTGCTTCCTGCTGATGAATTCATGCAGATAGATAAATGTCTGTATACACATTCAAAAGCAATCTCTCTCTCTCTCTCTCTCTCTCTCTCTCTCTCTCTCTCTCTCTCTCTCTCTCTCTCTCTCACACGCATATCCAACAGGACTTATTAGGGTCGTGGTAGGTAAGAGAGATGCAGCATTTGCATTTTACACACGGTATATATATTGCTTTCCTGCCATTTTCATCTGCGGAAATTGTAGAAGAATTTTAATTAAAAATAGTTCGCAAGTTTAATTTCTGGTAGTGCAGTTGGCCATATATATCTCGTTACAGCTATCATTAGGTTTTCATTGTTCCCAGCTGAAAGGTGGTGAATAATACGTGTCCTTTATATCAGCACCTGAAAGACGCACTCATAATGGCTTATCCCTCTCACTAAAATGGTATTCTATTAGTAGTGTCAATAAAGCCGTATAGTGACCAAAAGTACTCAGCTTCCGGTGCACCTGTGTCACCGGAAGTTGAGAATGGGGTACAGGTATACTAGCCTGGGGTTGTTTTGGTCCCATACAAAGGAGTACAAAGGAGTACAAAGGAAATCAAGCAACAACATCTCTTGTGACCCTTCTAGGCTGCTTGTCCTCCAAAACACTGAGGATCAAGTGTCCAAACAGTGGTTTAGAGTGGGTAAGGGAACATTGGAAAGGGAACTACTGCCCTGGAACTAATGTCCGTGGCAGGACTAGGAAGTTAGTAGGGGACATATGGGTTAGTAACTGAGGGGAAGATAAAATAAAGTTATTCATTTACAAACGCAGTCAGTCGCTGGTTTGATGTGAGATATTTGTCTAGGCGGAGTTTAATGAATCACGGTGCTGCAGTCTATAACGTCTCGGGGAAGCCCATTCCATTGAAGAAGAAATTCTTAGATTCGTGTGAGTTAAAAGATTTACCAATAATTTTGCAACCGTTTCCCCGCGTGTAATTAGATTGGTCGATAGTGAAGTACTTACTACGGTTCATATAGTCGATGCCTTTTATGATTTTGAACACTTGAATTAAGTCACCTCTTAATCTGCGCTCGGTTAAAGGAAATAGATTTAATTCTCTAAGACGCTCTTCGTATGGTTTGTTCTTTAGGCTAGGTATCATTTTGGTAACTACGTTGAACTCGTTCTAGCTTGTTTATGTATTTTTGGTAATTAGGGCACCAGCATTGAACGCAGTATTCCAGAATAGGGCGGACTAAGGAATTGTAAAGGGTTAGAATAACGTCTTTGGATTTATGCTCAAATGACCTGCCTGTAAAGCCAATTATTTTGTTTGCCTTCTAACAACTTCTGAACATTGTTGACTTGGTTTTAGGTTACTCGATATTGTTACTCCCAGATCGGTTTCTCTGTTTACATTCTTAAGCTGAGTGCCATTCATCGAATAGTTTGCTTTCTCATTTAGGTACATTTATCCGCATTGAAACTCATTTGCCAAATTTGGGCCCAATGTGACAATTTATCTAGATTGTGTTGCATATCGTCAACTTGTTCTTTTGAGAGTACGCTATTTGCAATTTTTGTATCCTCAAATTTTATACGTGCGCGTGACCTTGAGTGTACGTGCGTGCGCGCTTGCGCGCACGCACGTAGTATATTGTGAGTTCATAAGAATAATAATAAAAATATGGGGAGACCATAACAATGACTGTGTTAATGACCTTGAGGGATTATGTTTACCCCTTTTTTTTATGAGGGGTGACCTTGGGTGTTTGTTTACTTACATTAAGGGGAGCAGTAACAAAACAAACGTGTGTGTGTGTGTGTGTGTGTGTATGGAGAGACCATAGCAATGTCTGTGTTAATGACCTTAAGGGATATGTTTACCTTTTTGATGAGGGATGACCTTGCGTGTTTGTTTATTTACATTGAGAAGTAAGAATAACAAAACAATAGCAGAGAGAGAAATGTAAACAAACTTGTGTGTGTGTGTACATAATTATGGTAGTAGGGATGAATACGTACATACTAAACTGAGGTGTGTGCGTGTTTACCTGTCATAGAGTGTAGGGGTGGAGGTGAACGAAGCTCGGCTATAAAAACCTGTTTGGGGTCGGGCTGAGTGTTTTTTTTTTTTTTTTTTTTTTTTACCCCATAGGAACTGTTAAGAGAGAGTAGGCTAGCCACAAAGGATTTTATTTAGACAAAGAGAATTGTGTATCGGCGGCACGTGTCATTTTTTATAAAACTGGGAATATACAGTGGTGTATTGACACGTGTAATTTTTTGTTTTTTATAAAGCTGGGAATATACAGTATGTCCTCAAACGTTTCTGTTAGCGTAGGGGTTATAGACCAACACATTTTTCTTTTTTTGGACAAAGGTAATTGTGTATTGACCACGTGTTCCTACGGGTTATAGACTCACAAAGGATTTTGTTTAGTCAAAGAGAATTGTGTATAGAGTATGTTTAACCCGGCAACGGCGAGAAAGCTCATAAGAAGTTTTACTGGGCGAGGGCGGCAAAGCTCTTAAGAGGGAGGCCTAAAAAAAAACATTTAAACGGCCCCAGTAGCACTAAACAATTTTTTTTCGTTTTTTTTCCCTATACCTCATATCACTCCTCCACATCCCCTCCTTCCTCCCTTTCCCCTCCCCCTTCAATTATTACCTATTTTCGCTGTTATTCCCTAATTCGTTGGTATATTTTTGTGCTAACATTAGCAAACTGTGTGGAGGATGTGCTTACGTGCCTAGCGGGTGTGTTACATAACCGAGTGTGTATGAGTAGGCTCAGTGTGGCTTGAGGCCTCGTGGAGGGAGGGGTTGCCTCAATTTGCTCCATAATTCATGAATGGGCTGGTCCATGTATATTTGCGATTTTGACCAGAAAAATTATATTTTCACTTGTTTTATTGTTGTTACAGGTTACTATCTTCATAGTGAAGGTAAAATAGGCTCATATGAATAAGTAATAACGATATGTATCGTAATATGACGATTATAGGCCTGAATGGAGCCTATATGCTCGCCCATGGGCATCAAGTTCAATACCCCCTGCTCGCCGTTTATAGGTTAAGGAAACAAGGGGGTATACAGTAGGTGTTAGTATTAAGTAAATCTAAGCAAGTGTGCTTTGGTTCCCCTCAATAGTCAATGTTCAATAATATATCCTGACGAAGGGGCTCCCCAGGAGTATTTTCCCCGCGTGTTGCCTCCACTGTGTTTAAAAGCTACTAACGGATTTTTTTGAATGGCATTATAAGGGCGGGGGAGGAGCTTAGGCGGTAGGTAAGGGATGAGGGGGGGGGGGGACAGGTGAAAGTGTTCCTCCATGTGGGATACGGTTATATAATCGATATTGGATGTACAGTTGATTTCACAAGTTCGTACGGAGTGGAATATGTACATGTTATATATATTTTCTTTAACCCTTGTTTAGCGGGTGGTAAGGTATTTTACACCGTGCCGCCCAGCGGGCATAATCCCGAAATATTCACTCACTTTCACTCGCCCTAGCGCCGTTACTATGGCTCCAATGCGAACGAAACGGTCATTTTTGGAAAGAGCAACTCTTCGTCTCCCCATATAAGTATATTATGGATGTTATGAGCAAGTGTGGAGGGTGTGAAGAGGAGGTACTTTTTGGTCTATTTCCCAGGCGCGTTCGGATGCGTTCGCTGTGCCCTGACTTCGGCCTCCCGCGCGTCTACTATTCCTTCGGTAATCGGTCTTATTTTTCTCTTATTTCTCCTTATTTCTGTATTCTCTGTATTCTCTCTCTCTCTCTCTCTCTCTTTCTTTCTCTCTCTCTCACTCCTACACCATCGCCGATTCAGATTGATAATTCAGATGTTCTAAGCAATATCACCGTTACAGAGAGAGAAGTATTGAATTGTTTAGATAAACTCAAGGTAAATAAAACGCCTGGACCTGATACAATCTCGCCTAGAGTTCTAAAGGAAGCTAAGGATGAGCTCTCCAAACCACTGACATTACTATTCAATAAATCCTTGCAGTCTGGAACTATGCCCGATCAGTGGAAGCTAGCCAACGTAACACCGATATTAAAAAAAGGCAGCAAATCCCTACCCAGTAACTATCGTCCAATTAGCTTAACCTCAGTTGTATGTAAAATGCTAGAAACGGTCATACGAGACAGACTCGTAAATCACTTAGAGAAAAATAACATACTTAAAGATACTCAACACGGCTTTCGTAAAAAACGTTCCTGTTTAACAAACCTCTTAGACTTCTTCCACGATATCCTCAACCTCTACGATGAGAGTAAAGCTGTAGATATTATATACCTTGATTTTCAAAAAGCCTTTGACAAAGTTCCCCACAAACGTTTACTGCTAAAACTAAAAGCGCATGGAATACAAGACGGTGTGTTGAAATGGATAGAAAATTGGCCTCAGCGACAGAAAGCAAAGAGTAGTCATAAACGGTAAGGCATCTAAATGGACCAATGTAAGTAGCGGGGTACCCCAGGGATCGGTACTAGGACCAATTCTCTTTCTAATTTACATCAACGACATAGATGAGGGTCTCACCTTAACAATCTCAAAATTTGCTGACGATACAAAAATTGCAAATAGCGTACTCTCAAAAGAACAAGTTGACGATATGCAACACAATCTAGATAAATTGTCATGTTGGGCCCAAATTTGGCAAATGAGTTTCAATGCGGGTAAATGTAAAGTACTACATATCGGATACCTAAATGAGAAAGCAAATTATTCGATGAATGGCACTCAGCTTAAGAATGTAAACAGAGAAACCGATCTGGGAGTAACAATATCGAGTAACCTAAAACCGAGTCAACAATGTTCAGAAGTTGTTAAGAAGGCAAACAAAATAATTGGCTTTATAGGCAGGTCATTTGAGCATAAATCCAAAGAAGTTATCCTAACCTTTTACAATTCCTTAGTCCGCCCTCTTCTGGAATACTGCGTTCAATCCTGGTGCCCTTATTACCAAAAAGATATAAACAAGCTAGAATAGCTTGTGACATGCGGAACGCATTCAACAGCATTCGCAGGGATGTCTTCCTCCGTGCAGCTCAAGAACACATCCCCACTCTGTACCCCCTACTTTGGCAGGCTTATTCCAAACCTTCAATCCTGATTTTTGGCGAGACGGTAATCCCATCAGAGACCGGGTTACAGCAGGGAGATCCAGGTGGTCCTGCTCTTTTCTCAATAGGGGTGGATGCAGCAGCTAACAAAGTAAGGTCAGAGCTGAATGTATGGTACCTGGACGATGCAACCTTGGGTGGGTCAGTAGAGAACGTTCTAACCGACCTAAATAACATCATAACTGACCTCGGCCAGGCCGGGCTAGTGATAAATGACACCAAATGTGAACTTGTTCTCCTCAACCACACACGTGAACAAGGAGAAGAGACTCAGGCCCTGTTCCGAAACATATTGCCAGATGTAAAGATCCTTCAGGAGCACCAGCAAACCCTATTAGGTTCCCCACTAACTCTGGCAGCAATCCCACCAGCACTTCAAGTTAAAAAGGAGGAGCTTCAACGTCTCGTGAGTCGCCTGATACACATCGATGCCCACTCAGCTCTGGCCCTGCTCAAGAACTGTTTCTCCCTCCCAAAACTCCAATACCTCCTGCGCACATCGATGACTTACACGAACAATGGCGGCCTCCAAGAATTAGACAGCATAATCCGAGAAGCAGTGACCAGCATCACCAACGTGGAATTTAAAGAACGGGCCTGGACACAAGCCACCCTTCCTGTCCGCCTCGGGGGCTTGGGCATACGGAGAGCCTCGGATATTGCCTCCCCAGCCTTTATCTCTTCCCTCATCGCGACCAACGACCTTGTATTGTCCATCCTTTATTCTAAACCCGGAATGACACTTAATGGGGACGTAACAGCAGCGATTAACACCTGGAAGGGAAGTACAGGAGTAGAGGAGGAGCCTCAGGGTACCTCCAGGAGCAAGCAGAAAGCGTGGGATACCATCTCGGCAAAGAAAACCCAAGAAAATCTCCTAACCAATGCAGACCAGGTTACAAAAAGCACGCCTCCAGGCAGCCGCCCGTTCGGAGAGTGGCTTGTGGTTACATGCCATCCCCATCCCACCTCTTGGAACTCACTTGGATGCTGAAGCGCTCCGGGTCGCCATCGCGCTCTCAGAGTGGGTGCGGCAGTTTGTCACCCACACACTTGCAAGTGTAATGGGAGGATGGGTGCTCAAGGTCACCATGCCTTGTCATGTAATTACAACGCAGGCCGCCTGCCAAGACACTCTGCACTAAATGATGTCATAAAACGGGCCCTGCAGAGTGCTAACTGTGCATCAATCCTCGAACCACATGGACTTCACAGAGAAGACGGCAAACGGCCAGATGGGATGACCACTTTCTCTTACAAGAATGGCCGGTGCCTCGTGTGGGATGCCACATGTGTTGACACTTTCTCCACAACCAACGCCGCCAGAAACGCCGACGAAGCAGGTGAAGCCGCCCGGATAGCAGAAAATAAAAAGCGAGAAAAATATCAAGCCATCGCCAGAATTCATCAGTTCGAGCCCCTGGCATTCGAAACTTCAGGAGTCTTCGGCCCTACCACCCTTAAGATGGTGAATGAAATAGGCCGTAAAATCAGAGAAGTTTCAGGAGAACCCCGGGATAACCCTCTGGCTCAAGCAAAGACTAGGGATGGCTATCCTCCGGGGCAATGCCACCAGCGTCATGAGCTCAGTTCGACAGGACTGGGTCATGCCACTGCGTGAGGCCCCGGCAGGAGTGGTGTATCCGTAGTCTTTCCACAGTAGGGTAAAACAAAACATAAACCTTATTTGTATGTAACATGTGTGATGCACATTAATAAAAGGGGATGTGTCGGATGGTTGAAAGCCACAGTTGCTCGCGCGTTTGGGGCTAGCAACACGTATTATGAAAAACATGCATCCTCCTTCATTCACTGTCCCCCCCCTTCACTCACTCAACCCCACAATTTGCCGGAGGATAACAGGTTTTTCACAATACGTAGACGGAGGTCTTTTTAAAAAAAAAAAAGCTAGAACGAGTTCAACGTAGAGTTACCAAAATGATACCTAGCCTAAAGAACAAACCCTACGAAGAGCGTCTTAGAGAATTAAATCTATTTCCTTTAACCCAGCGCAGATTAAGAGGTGACTTAATTCAAGTGTTCAAAATCATCAAAGGCATCGACAATATGAACTCTAGTAAGTACTTCACTATCGACCAATCTAATTACACACGGGGAAACGGTTGCAAAATTATTGGTAAATCTTTTAACTCACACGAATCTAAGAATTTCTTCTTCAATCGAGTTGTCAACTTGTGGAATGGGCTTCCCCGAAACGTTATAGACTGCATCACCGTTGATTCATTTAAACTCCGCCTAGACAAATATCTCGCATCAAACCCGCGACTGACTGCGTTTGTAAATGAATAACTTTATTTTATCCCCCCCTCAGTTACTAACCCATCTGTCCCCTACTAACTTCCTAATCCTGCCACGGACATTAGTTCCTGGGCAGTAATTCCCTTTCCAATGTTCCATTACCCACTCTAAACCACTGTTTGGACACTTGATCCTCAGTGTTTTGGAGGACAAGCAACCTAGAAGGGTCACTAGATCTGTTGTTGCTTGATTTCCTTTGTACTCCTTTGTACTCCTGTCTGTCTGTCTGTCTGTCTGTCTCTCTCTCTCTCTCTCTCTCTCTCTCTCTCTCTCTCTCTCTCTCTCTCTCTCTCTCTCTGGCTCGCTCGCTTTCCCTCTCTCGCGCGCTCTGTCTCTCTCTCTCTATCGTGAGAAATGTACCGTACACCCTGGTTATCATGAGAAATTTACCGAACGCCTGCAAATAATACGCTATAAAATGCTTGCAATCAAACTCTCAAGCAATTTCAAGGTCACATGCAATTATAAATGTATAGGTAGACCCAGAGAGGAAGAGACAGAGAGAGAGAGAGTGTCGTAATAATATAACTATTTTACATAATTATGTATCATATACTGTATATGATAAAATAATATATACAGTACATAATTATGTTCCCCACAATCATATAATTCAAAGCACAAATATTCAATCTTTCGTTGTTTGTATTACCGTAAGAAATTTACCGAACGCCTGCAAATAATACACTATAAAATGCTTGCAATCAAACTTTCAAGCAATTACAAGGTCACATGCAGTTATAAAAAGGTATATTGTAGACCACAATCTTCTCCAAGCTTCGTTGTTAGTTGTATTATCGTGAGAAATGTACCGTACACCCTGGTTATTGTGAGAAATTTACCGAACGCCTGCAAATAATACGCTATAAAATGCTTGCAATCAAACTTTCAAGCAATTACAAGGTCACATGCAATTATAAAAAGGTATATTGTAGACCACAATCTTCTCATGACCGCTCGCCACGGCCCCCGTGCACCAACTGAGATGTACTCCACTTACATCCACCCTCACTCCCTCGCTACATACGTAATTATATAAAGAAATTACCGTATTTTAGCAATTTTGCCCTTCGGTTGCACAATCGTTGCAAGACAACCAGTGATCGTAGAAGGATGGTACGGGTGTCATTGGAAAGCTCAATTTACGCCTTTTCAGGGAGAGATACTTGTCTTATGCTCTGGGTCTTGTTTATGCATGAAAAAGAGCACGGAAACAACCCCATTTATGGTAAAAAGAAACGCTGGGCGGTACAGTGAAATATACTTCACCACCCGCTCGTAAGGTGATAAAATGCTTGCAATCAAACTTTCAAGCAATTATAAAGTGTAAATTGTACTTTCCAACACCCACACCAGTATGTTCTTCATCAGGAACGTCTCCATTTTGCTCAACTGTCTGTGCAACATCAACCACAACATTTGCAACACGCAAATTATGCTTGGGGTGAAAGCCTATGATCGGCATATTTTCGTCTTCCGAGTCATCCACACAATCAAAACTCTCACCCAGACCTTCCATGGTTTCATTCAACAGCCTATTAGAAAGTTCTGAAGAGTTCAGCATGATATCTAGTTCCTGGGCGGTGAGCCGGGCGTGATGAGTAGGGTGGCGCGACGCACTAGGGGTGGCGGCCACCGAATCGGACACGGGCAAATCTTGACCTTCCATTACGGCTGCTTGAGGGTTACTGAGTCATGGTCACACTGTGGAGATGTGTGGGTGGGACCTTGTAGTACACCGCCTGACCACCAGGTTTCGCTTTCCACCTAAATTAGGGCGGGAATACGCCCACAGACTTCAGTCGGGCCCCGCCATTTAGTCCAATTTTCTAGATTCAGACTTAAGTCGGGCCCCGATCTTTAAGGGTTAACCATTAAACAAATCCAGGAATGCTTAGAACAGTTGTAAGACAACCTTTCCCTACACCCTCCCATCCCACCCGAACAAGCCATTGAGGTATGGTGGTGTGGGGTTAGGGGGGTGGGGGGGATATGACAGGTGCTAGGAAATGTGCACCTGCCTCTTACTAGTTAAAGCTCTGTTCACACATGCACGAATTAACGTCACGTCCGTCCCCGACCAAGAAAATAGGCAGGACGGCATCAATCTGGAGGCCCCATGTGGCCACGATGGCCACTAGGGCCGTTCCAACGTTTTTTGCCGCCGTTCTCATCCCGTTAATCGTCGCCTAAATGCCGCCAGTCATCGTCTAGACGCCGCCAGGCTGCGTCTAGATGACGACTGCTCCCGTGTGTGTCCGTGGGTGTCCCCGACATAACACGTTTTCTGGCAATTGCTCCGACCCACACGGACCATTTTATACTGCACAAAAAGGACGCCGCCTAGGCACGGCGAATTAAGGGGTCGGGGACGGACGGGACGTCAATTCGTGCATGTGTGAACCGAGCTTAACTCCCACCGAAGAATATCACCATTGTAGCATTAGACCCTGTAACAGAATGTTCTGTAACCCTTCACTCTATTAAAGATGAAGGGTGCAGAACTGTGTTACCTTTGCCAAAGACGAAAAGGGTTAACACATGTATGCAAGATATCGTCCCGACGTACAGCCAATGAAGGTCTCTTAGTAAAGAATTATATTTCTCTCAATATTATTAACACCTTACGAGCGGCCTATGTGGTTTATTTATATGTACCGCCCAGCGGGGTGTTTTTAGCCAAAATAGGGCTGTTTACGTGATCATTTTCATGCCTAAATAAGACCCAGAACGTAAAACAAGTACCTATCCCTGAAAGGGCATAAACAGAGCTTTCGAATGACACCATAACGATCCTTTTATGATGGCTAGTTTTCTTGCAATAACCGTGCAACGCGAGTGCAAAAAGCATGTAATTAGCCACTTTCCGATACAATTCCTTATATAGCGAGTGAGAGAGGGAGGAGGGAGCTGGGATTCGTGTCAGTATGTTCGCCGCGGTGGTCTGGAGCAGTCATACGCTCGCTACTCTCCTGCCACCACTTGTCTCTCTCTCTCAGCAACATTACGTGCTGAAATTGCCACTCGACCTATGTCGAGCGCCGCCACATAGTCCAGCTTTATTTAACTCGACTTATGTGGTGAGCCGCTAATTAAGGGTTAATAGCAATTATTTTGTTATTGTTATTATTTATGTGGAATAGAACTTATATACCAGTGTGTAATTCTTTTTTAAAGAACGACAATTAATATTATATATATATTCCCATTTATTTACAGTGCTGGCAATAGAGTATGCCTCAGGGGCTTCCTGTCAACCTATTAGGGAGGGAGGAGGAGGAGCAGGAGGGGATGGAGCGTCCACCCCCTTCCCCCACACCCCTAGGAAGACCATCATCTACTCCCTTATCCCCAATCCCTCCCCACATGCCAGGGGAACCCATGGAGCTCCCTACAACATTCCCCTCTCCCCGAGGAGGAGCAAATTCCATACCCTCCTCCCCCTGTGGTCCCATCCTGCCCTACCCCACGTGGTTCACCATCACGACCGGAATCCCGTTCACCTTCCCCACAACCACCAGCGGTCATATCCCCACCACCCCCACCCTCCCCTATTGCTGGCCCCAGTGGCATGGGGCAACCCACAATCAATCCCTTATTAATCCAAATTATCCAAGCATACGCCAACCACTACACAAGATATGTATATATAGTATATATCTAGTATACCCGATCATGTAAACACTGACCCCTTAGCTTACTTAACTGTGTTTCGTCAGTTTTTTATAGATGAGATTCTTCAGTATTTCCTAATGGGTGGTAATGAATTCCCCCCTTTCCTAAAAATATTTTCAGACCTAAGTCTAACTCTACTTAGAATGCATTCAGATGGAAGGGAGGAAAGATTCCCATTTGTTATAGGTATTCGTGCCAGAAGTATTACTGTGGATGACATTGCTGAGCTTGTGGACGCTTGGATAAACCACTTACACAATAGGTTAGAAACATACCTTAGTGAACAGGAGGGGGTCTGGCGTAGTCATCTATAGTGCGAATTCTTTTTGCATAAACTTTTGCACATTCACTACACAGAATAGACTCGGTCAATTTGTAAAATACCCTAAGGGTGTTAGAGGACAGGACTCTATCTTAAACCCCAATGGCAAAGGAAACTCCTGTGTAATTCAGTGTATTGCAGCCTTTAAACTTAAACAAATGGGTAAAAATTGGAGGGCTATTTATAGAATAGTTAAACTTAAGCAAATGGGTAAAAATTTGAGGGCTATTTATAGAATAGTTAAACTTAAGCAAATGGGTAAAAATTGGAGGGCTATTTATAGAATAGTAAACAAACCCAGAAGGTGTAAAGGTTTTGTAAATTATGAGGGGATAAACACACCAGTAACATGGGAAAGTCTATCCAAATTAGAAAATCTTAATAGGATGTCATTGGATGTGTATACTCTTACCCCTGGTTCTTCGGGTAACAAGAGACGTTTGTTTGTCTCTTTCTAGGAAAGGAACTTCTAAATTTACATCCCATGTTCCTCTCCTACTACTGGGGGGTAGACATATTGACTTAATTAAGAATCTTGAAGACTATGTCAGAAAGCTAACACGTGGGAAACCTATACCGGAGGGTCATAATTGTTGTCGTTTTTGTTTCAACTCCCTACTCCCTAGTGTTGACCCCTATGCACATGAAAGTGAATGCAATTTTACACAAACCCTAATCTTCCCTTCCAAACACATAAAACTTCAGTTTAAAAATTACGCATATTCATTCTCCCCATCTCATCTCTGTTTTTGTTATTTCGAGACTAGCATTACACCTTGTCATAATGGAGGTAGTGTTATAGGAGAACACAAATCAATAGGCTACGCCTATCTCATTGTAAACAGGCAAGGGGAAGTAGTTAGAAAGAGTAGTTACATTGGACACCTAGCAGTAAACCACGTCTTTGACAGTCTTTCATCCACATGGGAAGACATTAAGCAAAACATGATATACTACCCATTCATATAACAGAGGAGCAAGAAAAACAATTTAAAGACGAGAAACAATTTCATCTTTGCAGTGGTACTTTTACTAAGACAAATATTGCCAATAAACATCATGACTACTCCATCCCCACAGATAATTATATAGGAGCCTATTGCACTCGATGTAATTTACAATGTATAAATATGAGAACATACCTCACTACATTTGCCCATGATATGTCTTTCGATGTATCCATAATTTTAAAAGAACTTACACAAACTAATATCAAAGTAAAAGTATGTGGGAAATAATTTTCTAAATTCTACAGAGTTAGGATAAATGACATTCAATTTCAAGACTCAATGAGTATTTTGGGTGGTGGTAGCCTGTCTTATTTAACTAAGGGTCACATCTCTGCCGGTTATGACACTCCATACCTGAAACAAATGATTAGCCATATATCAGAGAGAGAGGTTGTGGGGGTTCAAAAGCAGTTTATGTGCTACGAGCATGTAAAAAACTTAAGACTCCTTAAGTGAGGAGCAAGTGCCACCCCGTGAAGCTTTCTATAACAGTCTCAAGCAGGAGGAGTTATGACAGACTGATTGTGAACACGTGAGGAGGGTATGGGATATAACCGGATGTCAAAACCTAGGGGATTACATTCGCCTATATTGTCATATAGATGTTGGCTTATTAGCTGATATATACATGACATATAGATCAACTCTTAAGGAGCTCTACAAGCTAGACGTATCACATTATGTGTCATTACCATCTTATGCCTATGACTCATTTTTAATGTCAAGTGGAGTAAAATTAGATTGCCCATATGACAGTGAATTATTTCACCTCATCAAGAGAAATATTAGGGGAGGGTTTGTAACTTGCGTCTCACATTTTATGAAGGCAAATAATCCCGTCATTAACCCATCTTTTAACCCTGATACAGATAAAAGCACATACCTCTTGTTTTTAGATTATAATTATCTATACCCAAATATTATGTGTTCACACCTGCCTATGGGCGATATTTGCAAATTAAGTCAAGAGGAAGTGGATGCATTCTATGATAAAGGTATAGCCAACCATAGGACCGATGGAGAAGTTGGTTTTTGGCTGCATCTTGATACCAAAGACATCTCACCTACTGTAGCTGCGGAGACAGATGAATTTCCCCTCTCTTTATCACATTTAAATAAAACTCAAGATCTCCTATCACCTTACAGTAAAGCACAATTACAGAGAGAAGGACGTAAGCTCCCCAAACAGAATATTAAGTTGGTCGCCTCTCACAAGGGGTTAACCGATCACCTTATTAGTCTTCCACTACTACAGCTACTTATGGAGTTGGGGTTAGAAATTCAGACCGTTCATGCTATATACAAATTTAAGCAGGGGCAGTATCTTAAGGCATTTGTTGAAAGAAATGTACAGGAGCGTATAAAAGAGAAGTGTGAAATAAAGAAACGTATTTTCAAATTAATGTCTAACTCTGTGTATGGTAGATGTCTCTTATCTGATGTAAGGTATGGTGAAACACAGACATATATTAATAATAAAGATATGTTTTTAAGGTATGTGTGCAAACCTTCTATTAAAGCTGTACACCACCTGGGTAATAACAGAGTAATGTGCATTAATAAGAACAAGAATATACAGTAAGGATATCTCAACCCAACTAGGTATGTTTCCAGATATTAGAGTTGGCTAAAAAAGCCATGTACGATTTTTGGTACAAAGTTGTTAATTAAAGCAAATTATGGTAGCAAGGCCAAATTAGCCTACGAGGACACTGACCCCTTTATTTGTTCCTTAGAAATAGATAATAGCTTAGACCATGATGCTAGTAAATATTTATCATCTAATATGTGAAGAATATTTTCCTTATGATTAGTAAAGGGAGTTTTATCCCCCACGGGGTCAACTATATCCTGGTGTAATTCTAATTTTATATTTATTTCTGGATGTTCTTGTAGAGCATGGGATGTAGCTCCGTATATTACAATTTTTGAAAATAAATGGTGATATTTTTCCACTAGCTTGGTACAAAGATATGTTTTCCCAGAACCACAGATTAAATTCCGGGCAGGGCTGAAAATATGTTAAGCTTTTCTTCCGTGAATATCTTATCCATATTAAATTGCGTATAAGACTAAACTTATTTATAGTAAGAATGGGTATTTGTACCTGCTTAGTATTACCTTTACTCTAATATTATGTTACCTCTAGAAGTGTAAGGGTTACATGTAGGGTTACATAATGTTATGTAAGAGTTGCACAATGTTAGGCCATATATACCGAATTAACACATTTAATATATCTTAAGAGTTGAGGATGTGAAATAATAAACATGGTCAATATTTTTGTGTAGGTCATTTATAATATATATATAATAATGTAGGCCTACACATATACAGGAAAATATATATACAGAGAAACATTTATATGAATAACATATAATATATTATATACTGTACACCATATAATCTAAATTTATTTATTAGGGCAAAACCTTTTACTTAATGAATAATATGTACTTTCGCGTCTTTTTACCCTTGATACCGAGGCTGAATTATTTAAATAACTGGTAACCCCTTCATCCCAGTCTCCACGTAACTGGGACAGGTGTCCCCCTCACCTGTCCAGAGCGGCAGTTCCTCTTCTTCCTCATCCTCCTCTTCCTCTCCCCCTCCCTCCTCTCTCTCTCCATCCTCTTTCTCCTCGTCCTCCTCTTCCTCTGTCTCTATCTCATTTACCTCTACTTCTTGAAAATAGAGATTGCTCAGGTTTATTCGCTTCGTCCACAAATGTTGCTCTGTACATATGCCCACCCCCTCATCCTCCTCTTCCCCTTCATCTTCCACCTCCTCCTCCTCCTCTACCTCCTGGTGTAATTCAATGGGTTCCACTTCAGCATGAAGTATTTCATTATCAGGGTGAAAATAGCCCCTCGTTTCATGCGAATTAATGGCATACCTTTTATCATCAAAAGAGGAAAGAGTTTTCTTTTGAGAATCGGTTGTACACATAACCCCTTTAACATTTCTGATATTGTAACACGGGACTTTTGGCGAAGGTAGACCAGAGAGGGTATCTTTATAATGGTTATGAGTTAGACTTTTCTAGTGGTGAGATGGGATCCCCTTACCTCGAGAAATGTGTTCACTTCCTAGCATTAGTGAATACATTTTAGGCTTAAGAATGACACACCCTCTTATCATTTTAGCACCAGTTTCAGATTTTAGAAGTCCTAACTGTCCTTCCCTATCCTTACTGAACAAGGGATGATTGGGGGGGAAATTGCTAAAGTCAAGATAGGATGCCAGAGGTCCATTCTTAAGCTCATGGTCTAAGCTATTATCTATTTCTAGGGAAAAAATAAAGGAGTCAGTGTCCTCGTAGGCTAATTTGGCCTTGCTACCATAATTTGCTTTAATTAACAACTTTGTACCAAAAATCGTACATGGCTTTTTTAGCCAACTTTAATATCTGGAAACCTACCTAGTTGGGTTGAGATATCCTTACTGTATATTCTTGTTCTTATTAATGCACATTACTCTGTTACTACCCAGGTGGTGTACAGCTTTAAAAGAAGGTTTGCACACATACCTTAAAAACATATCTTTATTATTACTATATTTCTGTGTTTCACCATACCTTACTTCAGATAAGAGACATCTACCATACACAGAGTTAGACATTAATTTGAAAATACGTTTCTTTATTTCACACTTCTCTTTTATACGCTCCTGTACATTTCTTTCAACAAATGCCTTAAGATACTGCCCCTGCTTAAATTTGTATATAGCATGAACGGTCTGAATTTCTAACCCCAACTCCATAAGTAGCTGTAGTAGTGGAAGACTAATAAGATGATCGGTTAACCCCTTGTGAGAGGCGACCAACTTAATATTCTGTTTGGGGAGCTTACGTCCTTCTCTCTGTAATTGTGCTTTACTGTAAGGTGATAGGAGATCTTGAGTTATATTTAAATGTGATAAAGAGAGGGGAAATTCATCTGTCTCCGCAGCTACAGTAGGTGAGATGTCTTTGGTATCAAGATGCAGCCAAAAACCAACTTCTCCATCGGTCCTATGGTTGGCTATACCTTTATCATAGAATGCATCCACTTCCTCTTGACTTAATTTACAAATATCGCCCATAGGCAGGTGGGAACACATAATATTTGGGTATAGAGAATTATAATCTAAACACAAGAGGTGTGTGCTTTTATCTGTATCAGGGTTAAAAGATGGGTTAATGACGGGATTATTTGCCTTCATAAAATGTGAGACGCAAGTTACAAACCCTCCCCTAATATTTCTCTTGATGAGGTGAAATAATTCACTGTCATATGGGCAATCTAATTTTACTCCACTTGACATTAAAAATGAGTCACAGGCATAAGATGGTAATGACACATAATGTGATACGTCTAGCTTGTAGAGCTCCTTAAGAGTTGATCTATATGTCATGTAAATATCAGCTAATAAGCCAACATCTATATGACAATATAGGCGAATGTAATCCCCTAGGTCAGTGGTCAGCAACCCTTAAAGCTAGAAGAGCCATTTGTTGCTTAAGTTTCATAAAAAGTGTACTGTCGGAGCCGCAATACACAAAACAAATTGTCTCATAAACCAAAATCCACAGTACCCGGTACTGTACTTCAGAAATACGAGAATATACCCTACTTCTGAAGTAAACAAATTATAGTTATAGCTTATTGTTCAATAAAGTTTTATTCACAAATCTTAGGAAAGACGTATGTGTCATTTTTCTAGAAATCAAAACGATTGATAACTATAGATCTTTCGAAGTTGAATAACAAAATCTAATGTTGCCTTGAATGTGCAATATGATGCCTTTGTTTTGAAGGAATAATTTATATTTCTGAAGCTTCTGGAGCCACACAAGTGTCCTGAAAGAGCCGCAGGTTGCCGACCCCTGCCCTAGGTTTTGACATCCGGTTATCTCCCATACCCTCCTCACGTGTTCACAATCAGTCTGTGATAACTCCTCCTGCTTGAGACTGTTATAGAAAGCTTCACGGGGTGGCACTTGCTCCTCACTTAAGGAGTCTATTTTTTTTACATGCTCGTAGCACATAAACTGCTTTTGAACCCCCACAACCTCACGTGCTCTCTCTGATATATGGTTAATCATTTGCTTCAGGTATGGAGTGTCATAACCGGCAGAGATGTGACCATTAGTTAAATTAGACAGGCTACCACCTCCCAAAATACTCATTGAGTCTTGAAATTGAATGTCATTTATCCTATCTCTGTAGAATTTAGAAAACAAAATCCCACATACTTTTACTTTGATATTAGTTTGTGTAAGGTCTTTTAAAATGATGGATACATCGAAAGACATATGGGCAAATGTAGTGAGGTATTTTCTCATATTTATACATTGTAAATTACATCGAGTGCAATAGGCTCCTATATAATTATCTGTGGGGATGGAGTGGTCATGATGTGTATTGGCAATATTTGTCTTAGTAAAAGTACCACTGCAAAGATGACATTTCTTCTCGTCTTTAAATTGTTTTTCTTGCTCCTCTGTTATATGAATGGGGTAGTATATCATGTTTTGTTTAATGTCTTCCCATGTGGATGAAAGACTTTCAAAGAAGTGGTTTACTGCTAGGTGTCCCATGTAACTACTCTTTTTAGAACATAAGAACATAACTACTTTAACTACTTCCCCTTGCCTGTTCACAATGAGATAGGCGTAGCTTATTGATTTGTGTTCTCCTATAACACTACCTCCATTATGACAAGGTGTAATGCTAGTCTCGAAAAAAAAAAAAAAAAGAGATGAGATGGAGAGAATGAATATGCGTAATTTTTAAACTGAAGTTTTATGTGTTTGGGAGGGAAGATTAGGGTTTATGTAAAATTGCATTCACTTTCATGTGCATAGGGGTCAACAGTAGGGAGTAGGGGGTTGAAACAAAAACGACAAAAATTATGACCCTCCGGTATAGGTTTCCCACGTGTTAGCTTTCTGACATAGTCTTCAAGATTCTTAATTAAGTCAATATGTCTACCCCCCAGTAGTAGGAGAGGAACATGGGATGTAAATTTAGAAGTTCCTTTCCTAGAAAGAGACAAATAATGTCTCTTGTTACCCGAAGAACCAGGGGTAAGAGTATACACATCCAATGACATCCTATTAAGATTTTCTAATTTGGATAGACTTTCCCATGTTACTGGTGTGTTTATCCCCTCATAATTTACAAAACCTTTACACCTTCTGGGTTTGTTTACTATTCTATTAATAGCCCTCCAACTTTTACCCATTTGCTTAAGTTTAAAGGCTGCAAACACTGAATTACACAGGAGTTTCCTTTGCCATTGGGGTTTAAGATGGTGTCATGTCCTCTAACACCCTTAGGGTATTTTACAAATTGACCGAGTCTACTCTGTGTAGTGAATGTGTAAAAGATTATGCAGAAATAATTCACACTATAGATGACCCCTCCTGTTCACTAAGGTATGTTTCTAACCTATTGTGTAAGTGGTTTATCCAAGCGTCCACAAGCTCAGCAATGTCATCCACCGTAATACTTCTGGCACGAAAATGTCGAAAAAAAGGTAATACCAGAGAGAATACAACATTAATACCTGACTTCAGAAAAGCCAATTATGGGGGGTTAAGAATAGCCCTATTAGCGGACCCTATGGTCAAAAAATTAAGTCGATCCAGGTGTCCAAATGAGTGTACCCCTTCTCAGGCACCTGTCATCTTAAGTCAGGAAGATACGTCAACCTTGGTAGATACATACGATAATTTTATCGAGTCGGTATTCAATGCACAAAATAAATACATCCCCAAAAGAAAATTTAGATCAACACAGAACCAACCCAAATGGATGAATAATAGACTATTAGATATTCTAGGACAAAAGAGAGGAATATATAGAAAAATTAGGAAAGGCGAAATTCACCTACTTGCTTACTATCAGAATCTATCAAGACAGGTAAAAAAGGATATTAGGAAAGAAAAAAGAAATTATGAAATTAAGGTTGCCAATGACTCAAAAAATAATCCTAAAACTTTTTACCAACTATATAAATCCAAGGTTAGAGATGTAATTGGTCCCCTTAAAACTTCGATAGGAGAAATGACAGAAAATGATTTAGAAATGTGCAGTACATTAAATAGTCAATTTCTTTCCGTTTTCACTAATGAAAATTTGGCACACTTTCCAGAAGTCCGTAAGGTATATAGCGATAGTATAGAAAATAGGTTAAGTACGGTTACTATAAGTAGAAATGATGTGCTTAAGGAAATTGACAGACTGAAACCTCATAAATCGCCTGGTCCTGATGAGGTATATGCTAGAGTATTAAAAGAATGTAGGGATGAGTTAAGTTACCCATTAACATTTCTATTTAACAAGTCATTAGAGACAGGTATAGTTCCAGAAGCTTGGAAGCTTGCAAACGTAGTTCCGATCTTCAAAAAAGGTGACAAATCAATAGCATCCAATTACCGTCCCATTAGTCTTACATCACTCATAGGAAAGCTACTAGAGTCAATTATTGCTAGTAAAATTAGAAACCACTTAGATACATTTAATTTAATAAATTCTTCTCAGCATGGATTCACTCAAGGACGTTCTTGCCTTACTAATTTGATTAGTTTTTTCTCAGGTATATGAAGCAGTAGATAATGACAAGTCATATGATATAATATATTTAGATTTCAGTAAAGCTTTCGACAGTCCCCCATGAGAGATTGATGAGAAAGGTTGAGGCGCATAGAATAGGTGGGGCGTTGTTGGGAAGGATTAGGTCATGGCTAATTGGCAGGAAGCAGAGAGTCAGCATAAATGGTACGAAGTCAGAATGGGGAGCAGTCAAAAGTGGTGTCCCCCAGGGATCTGTATTAGGTCCTCTGTTGTTTGTTATATACATAAATGACCTTGATTTAGGTATAGCTAGTAGGATAAGTAAATTTGCAGACGATACCAAAATGGGGAGAACAATTGATTCAGATAGAGATATAGAGTGCCTCCAAAGGGATCTAGATACCTTACACGAATGGTCAGTAAATTGGCAGATGAAGTTTAACATTGACAAATGCAAGGTATTAAAGATGGGGAAGATGCATACAAATGTTAAATATAAACTAGCTAATATGGAATTAGAAAACTCGAATTGTGAGAAAGATCTAGGTGTGTTGTTAGCAATGATTTGAAGCCTAGAAAACAGTGTATAAGCGTTCGAAACAAGGCAAACAGGATTCTCGGGTTCATCTCTAGGAGTGTGAGTAACAGAACTGCTGATGTTATCTTAAAACTGTACTTGTCATTAGTGAGACCCCATATGGATTATGCTGTTCAATTTTGGTGTCCTTAGTACAGAATGGACATAGATTCATTGGAGAGAGTACAACGTAGAATGACAAAAATTATCCATATTATTAGAAATCTTCCGTATAAAGAAAAGTTGAAGAAATTAGGCTTACATTCGTTAGAGAGACACAGAGTTAGAGGGGATATGATAGAGGTGTTCAAGTGGGTTAGTGGGATTAACAAAGGGGTTTCCCCCTTGCCACATGACTCGTTGCCGCCGTTTGGGGGCTTCCGGGCTTGTAGGTGGAGCGGCCAAGGTTCTTGGCCGCTCTCCCTATCACCTCCAACTAATTTTGTCATGTCCTTTTCTTTCTCCTCCTTTCTAGTTTTCGTTTTTCCCTCTTCCGCTTTCTCCTGGGGCTGCCATCAGAGGCCGGTCTCCCACCCTTGAACTTTTGTGGTCCCGTCCCTCCCTTCCCTTCCGGTTGACTTCCCTGTTTGCTTCCTTCCTTTCTCTTTAACTGCTTCAGAGGTCCTAGTTTCCTTAGGGCTTCGCCTTGGTGTCTCTGATCACTGCTGAGTTGGCAGAGTCCACCTGGCGACAGGTGCTGCCGGCCAGGGCTCGCAAGGTTCGTTGCTGGAGGATAGGCACTATAGGGTTGCTTTGGGGTTTCTGGCTCTCTTCTCTCTTCCCAGTGAGTGTGTCAGGTGACTACGCCGGCCCCGTTCTCCGTGGGACAAAGCTGCAGGACAAATGCCCGGGTTGTACAAGGTCCCTAGCTCAAAGCCGAGACCTGTCCCATCTCAATTGGCCGCATTCTGGGTTTCGTGGCCCTGCGGAGGTCTTTCTCCCTTTCGTTGCCAGGAGCACCTGGTAACCGCAGTATCTTCTTCCATGCTTTACTCCCTTTTCTCTTGCTATGGTGACGACTTATGCTTTTTTCCCTGTTCTTCCCTGTTTATGGCTTCTGCTTTAGTGGTTCCGGTGAGTGAGCCCCTTGTGGCATGAAGCCTGCCACTTGGGGGTCTGTTGTCTGGCTGTCAGTCCGGTTCACCGCGGGAGCACGGTGTGTCGGGGATGGTTTTGGGTGCTCTCGACCGGCCCGCTGAACTATCCCTCGGTCGTCGCTCGTCCCTCTCGTCCATTACCGTTCCGAATCCTTCTACTACCCTTCCGTCTTCGTCGCGTCTTTCTCCACCCTCCACTACCCAGGATTTCATTTCCTCTCCTGTAGTTATTTCTGCGTCTTCCTCTTCTTCCTCTTCTCCCTCTAGTCATGTCACCCTCGACCCTTTTCTGCCCTCCCTCCCTCGTTCTCTTTCCTCTTCTTCTCCAGTTTCGTCCTCTTCTCGTCCTCGCTCCTCGGTCCTCCCTCTGTCCTCTCTCTTTGCACCTCCTTCCTTTACTAAGTTTTTCTCCGTCCCTGCTTCTGCGCCTCTAGCCGGTGATGACCTCCTCTTCCACCTGCGTCTCCTTCAACAGGTGGGAAAGGACGTCACCTTCCACTCCCGCCATGATGCCTCCCGTCTTGTTACCGTCCAAACGAACTTCAGGCTACTGCTATGTCCTCTTTCGTCTGATTGTTCTGGCACCCCCATCCCGGCTCAAAAAGATCAACGACTCAACTCCTGTACAGGACTGTCCTGATCCCCGCTTCCATCCGTCTCGGGGGTCGTCCTTTCGCGGATTGCGCCGACCTCGTCAAGGACATCGTTGTCGCTCAAGACCACAAGGTGGTTAGTGTGGTATGCTACACTATCCCTCCTCGCGACCTTCGCTGCCATCCCGCTAACATTGCCAAGATCTCTTTTGATGGACTTTCCCTTCCTGCCCATGTTATTGTCGGTGGTACTCGCCTCCCCGTGACTGCGTCTCTTCCCCGTCCACTCCAGTGTCGCAGCTGCTGGCGTTTCGGCCACCCGGCGAAGTTCTGCCGTACAGCCGCTGAGAGCCCACTCTGCCCGCGCTTGTGCGCAGTCCGGACATGCCGTTGGCGAATGTCAGTCAACGTCCCAGTTCTGCCTTAATTGCCGCGGGTCTCATTCGGCCGACTCTAAGATTTGCCCCGTTCATCTGTTCGAGTCTGAGGTTGCTTGTCCTCAAAGCGAGACACGGCCTTACGCTCACCGCAGCCCGCCAAGAGGCTCGTCGCTTGGGCTTCACCCCTCAGTCATTTTCCAAGACTCTGTCTCCTCCCTCCTCTTCTTTGCCTCCCTCTACCACCCCCCCCCCCCCTTTTTCTGGTTCCTCGGTTCCTTCCACCGCCTCCGCTCCCTCCGTCCCCCCGGTCGCACCAGTTTCGTCATCTGCCTCCCTTCCTTCTACCGGTGCTTCTCCCGGATTTTCTCCTTCCTCCTCTTCAGTCTCCTCCGTTCGTCCTTCCGTCTCTTCCTTTTCTGTCCCTTTGTCTAACACTTTCTCTGTTCTCAGTCCTTCTCCTACTTCTGCCCCTTCATCTTGCTCTCTTCCCTTGTTCCGCCTATCCTAGTCTCCCGCAACGCTCTCACCGTTCCAAGCCTCCCCCCCGTTCTCCGTCATCTTCCTCTTCTAGTCGCCCCAAATCTCCTACTCGCTCTAAACTTCCCTTCTCCTCTACCAAACGGGCTCCTGTGCTCCGTTCTTCCCCGCCCGCTTCTCTTTTTAAACGTAAGAACTGGGTCCGTGATGTGCGGTGCTCAAGTTCCCTGCGAGAGAAGAGGAAGACGTCGCCTCCTTCTCCTTCTGTTTCCCTTTCTCCTCTCTCCGTCCAGTCTCCTATCCTCCCGTCACTGCATCCCTAGATTCTCCTACGAAACCCTACCTAAGATTGATGAATTTATCCGTTCTTCCCACCCACCTTCTACTGTTCACGCCGAAGTTCATCCTACCCCCTCTTCTCTCCCCCCACCCCTCCCGCCGTCCCCTGCCCCGTCCTCTTCCTCCACTCCCCCTTCTGGCCTTCCTCCGGCGCTCCTCCTGCCCTCCCCCTCTCTTCCTCGCCTGACCCTCCCCCTCTTCATTCTCCTGCCCTTACCCCTCCTCTCTTCCCACCCGCCGTCCGTCCTTCTTAATCTTCCGGCCTCCTCCTTCCTCTCCTCTTTCTCTGTTAGACTTCCCTATCCCCCCTTGGTCAAGTCAGTCTTCCCCTTCAACGTCTTCTCCAATTCCTGCTATTCTTCCCCTCGTTAGCCTCTCTTGGCTATATTTTCCACCCACGGTGTTAACTGTATTTTGTAAATATGTTTGTATATAGTGTACGTCTTTTCTTCCCTCTATGTACGCGTCTTCTTTTTAATCTTTTTTGTCTTTTTATGTCCATTTTACAATGGAACATTCGTAGTTTTGCAGCACATCATGTTTGATCTTCGTTACCTTATCTCTAGGTTTAGCCCACTTGTTATTAGTTTACAAGAATCACGTTTATCTAATGCCCCCTCCCCAATACCTTTTACGCCTATATAAGTTCTCCCCAATCCCAGTATGCTACTTGCCTCCTCGTACATCTTGATGTCCCAGTGTCCTCCGTTAACTATCCGTACTCTCTTTAAATGCACGCTTGCCAGAGTGTTCCTTTCACGCTGGCTTACAGTAGTTTCCATATACCTTTCCCCCTCGATCCCGATCGATGTTCCAGAATTAAACAGGATCCTTTCTCTATTACCTCCACCTTTCTCCTTTTAGGGGATTTTAATTGCAGGCATTCCCCAGTGGGGGGACTCTACCATTAATACCGAGGTCGTTCCCTTGCGGCTCTGATTCGTACACAACGATTTATTTATTTTAACAACTGGTTCCTCTACGCCATTTTGATAGCTGGCCACCAGTCACCTTCCTCATTTGTGCTTATTGACTCTGTCTCTGCTGGTTCCCCTACCACGATCACTTCGGATTTTTATTCTTGGAAGTCTTTAATGATTACGGGGGGGACTGACCACTTAACGATTTCTGTTTATACTGATGCCCCTTCCGATTGTCCTCTCCCCTAGTTCTTTACTCACCAGCGGCGCGCGCCCCCTCCACGTTTGGTTTTGGCATCGTTTTGATCTGGCTGCTGACTGGACATCTTCTTTCGCGGATCTTCGCCGTTCCGTCTAATTTCTCCCGATCCCTTCCTTATCGCATTGTTCCGAACTTTCCGTGTACCCGATCATATAACGCTCACACTGACTGCACAATTTCCACTAGCGCCAGTATTGACAGGTTTTTTCATTACCAGTGTAGGAAATTTCTCCAACAGTGTTATTGCGATTTGCCCCTAGTGGGCACGCAAACCCCCTTATCTTAGACTCATGCTCTTCTACCTCCCCACTCCACACAACCAAGGTCGACCATGTGGTCACTAACCCCCCTTTACTTTTGGCGTCCTTATGGACAGAGAATCAAGCCTTCCCGGTTTATCCTTCTTTCTGCTTACTGGCAGTGTATTTACATCGCAAGAAGTAAAGAAGAGAACTGACCTCTAACAAACTCCAATGTCCTCTTGAAAACATACAAAGCGCCCTGTGAGCATAAAGACACGGCGTTGCGGAGGAGCGTCGACTAGGGCAGCTCCATTGCTCTTATGGACCCGCCTGGTTGGCAACGCTAAAACAATCATAAATTTCGATTCGGCCCTATACTGTCATTAAAGGACCCATGACTTTCACATACGATGATAATTATTTTTACTGTGAGGTTAGAAAGCCCCTGACCCTTTCACAAATATGGTGTGGTGGTTGTAAGGTTTAACACTTCAGTCTTCAGTAGTTGTCATAGTCTTCTCTATTCTGTTAAAATGTGTCTCTCTGTCTTTAAATGGGTCATTGATCGGGGCAGGGGGAGAGATAAACGGCTCCTTAGCAACTTACATGTACAGTCTGTGAGGACGCCGACCAAACACCGAATCAACGACAGCCGATCGCATCAGCCATTCTGCCTTCTGCCTTGACTTTCGACTAGTATTTTCGTGGGTTGTTTTTTTGCTCCTTTAAAGTTTCAAAGTATAGATCACACCCCGTTTGCTACCCCTTAAAAGAACTAACTGCTCCAACAATCATTCATTTAAACTTGCTTTAATCTCTCTTCATCAAATGTTTTTTGTGATGCCCCTTTTCTCATGAGATCGGAGCCAGTGTCCCATAGATGTTTGTGTTCCGACCCCTAGGACCAGGGCAGTAATGAAGGAAGGTTTCCTACGGATACTTAAAAGCGAAACTACTCCGGGACACTTCGTTACCTTTGGTTTTAGGTCAAGACGGCTGTTGGTCCGTTGCACTTTTTTGTGTCCCCCCGTACTATCCCTATTGGGCTGCCAAGTTAGTTCACAGGACTGCGGCCCCCCTTTCTTTACGCTTATAGGTGGTGTTCAAAGATTCTCCGATTCAGTATTACCGCGTTCGTTTGCCAATCCAGGAACCGTGTGAAGAAGCCCCTCTCGTAATCTCCACCAAATATGCCACATTAACATTAATTTGCCTGGAAGGAGTCGTGAGGAGGCGCCCTTTGAGTCACTAGCTGTCCCTGTGTTGACACCCATTGCGTCTGATCAGGGATGAGCTGGAGTATATGCTGGCGAGAGGCTTGATCAAGAAGGGGGCAGTATGGTGGACTTCTCCTGTCACTCTGCAGCCCAAACCTGATGGAAAAGTTCGGTTCTGCATTGACTTTAGGCGGTTGAACGGGTTGACCCCCACCAATGCATATCCTCTTCCCCGGGTGGATGACAGTGTGGGTAAGATCGGGAAAGCAAGGTACTTGACCAAGGTAGACCTCGTCAAAGGCTACTGGCAAGTACCACTGTCTGAGCGGGCTAAAGAGGTGTGCGGGTTTGTGGTGAATGGCAGTACTACTGTCCGTTGCAACGTGATGCCATATGGTCTGAAAAATGCACCGGCCACTTTCCAGAGCTTAATGAACGACATCGTAGCAGACATCCCAAACTGTACTGTCTACCTTGATGACGTGATAATTTATGACAACGATTTCCAAAGTCACTGTGAGCACATAGAAGCCTTATTTAGTCAACTTAGTAAAGCAGGCTTGGTGGTTAATCTGGGCAAGTGTGACTTTGTGCAAGCCACGGTGCAGTATCTGGGTTTGTGGTTGGGTTAGGGCAGGTGAGCCCGCCCCAAAAGAAGATACAGGCTATCGACTTGTTCCCCAGGCCGACCACCAAGCGGCAGATCATGAGATTTTTGGGCATGATTGGGTATTACCGCCGCTTTATAAGAGGTTATTCTACTGTGTTAGCTCCTTTGACAGATCTACTAGCTAAAGATAAAATGTTCCGCTGGGCACCTGAGTGTGAGCAGGCGTGTCGAGTAGTTAAACACCTTTTATGCACTCACCCTATCCTCAGGGCCCCGGACTTTGAACGACCATTTCAGTTAGCGACTGATGCCAGCGGAGTAGGGGCTGGTGCCGTACTTTTGCAGACAGACGAGGAAGATCTTGAGCATCCAGTCAGTTTCTTTTCAAAGAAATTTAATTCAGCACAGAAAAACTATTCGGTTATTGAAAAGGAACTGCTGGCAATCGTGTTAGCGCTCAGACACTTTGAGGTCTATGTTCCTGCCTATGGGCCAGTCGTGGTAGTGTATACCGACCACCACCCGCTTAAATTCCTCAATCAATTCCACAACCGGAATATGAGGCTGACCAGATGGTCGCTCATGTTGCAAGAGTACAACTTAGACCTTCGCCATATTGCCGGTTGTGAGAATGTGATTGCGGACTGTTTGTCGCGGGTGGAGGATCCGGGGTAGGCTACCACAGTATGTTGGTATAGCCTCCTGTCTTGGCTCGCGGTGTATTTTTGCACTTGTGCTTGTTGGCTCGCGTGTGTAGCATCAGCGTAGGGTCGCAGGGCAGGAGTTGTTGGCTTTGATTAGAAGAAAATTAGGCTACATCTATAGTAGCCGCCAAAAACAACATTAAAATAAAATATGAAAAATTAAATAAAAACTCTTTCTTTTTGATAATTAATTTTAAGATAATATTGTAGCTGAGTACTGAGTGCAGATGATTTTCCCTCAGTAGGCTGTGCTTCTTAAAGCTCGCTCTGGGAGCACAATGTTATGAATTAATGTATTATTTGGGAAGGGTGATAAGATTTTTTTTATATATAAATGTTGTTGTATTTTTTTGAGGAGACTGAGCTTGCATTCCATGAGTGGCAGAGTGGTTAGGAGTGGCAGATTCTAGCGACATTCTGCCTGTTCAGATATGGGCTTATGGTTGAGTGTCCCATATCTTGGGGGGGGTGTGACGCCTCCCGGCGTTAGCAGAATGGTTGCGTGGGGCATTGCAGCTCGCTAGCGCTCGCCAGGATGGGGGGATGGGCTACAGTTGTCCTAGAATGATCTGCTTTATTTAATTAGTGTCGTGTTGCCACAGACAGTCTAGAAATGGTCTTTGTTTTGGTCTGTGACCGCGCCTTATATTTTATATTCGCTATAATATAAATGTTGCTTGTGTGGGAGGCGAGCGAGAGAGGGTGAGGGAGTACACGTGGCAGCGGGATGAGCTATGACGCGGCTCGCTTGGGCGCTGACGGCGTTGGCGGCCGGGTGGTCGACTAGTCCCTTCCCATCACGGCCTCGTGTTCTTTACCAGCTCAGAGCTTGCCTGACACGCGTATCGCCTACATCCTTTGCAATTCTGTCCCCCATACTCTCCACTTTGCATACTATTTCTCTCTCTCGACTTCTCCTTTCTCATTCTCTAATCTTTATTAAACTCAACATCCCTTCTGGTTTCAGCATAGACGTTCACCGTCGACCAGTCGTATTGTACGCGAAGCTCTCAGATATTTCCATGTATTAGGTTAAGGAGGTATTATGCTTTATTGAGGTTAGAGAGACAGACTTTTCCGTATGTGTCCTCTCTCGGGAAGGTTGTAGACCGGTATATGTCTCCCTGGCAAGGTGTTGTGTGATTCTGCTTGGTTATCTAAAGCTAGACTAGGGTAAGGTTACTGTGTCGTTGTCTCCGATGTGTGCAGTGTTAGCTAAGCCCTGCACGACATCGACAGGTACTGTGGGAGCCTAAGTTGTCTTCGGGTGGGTTTACTTTGCGAGCACAGCGCTGTGGTGTGAGAGGGCCATAGCCTATCCCTCACAACATAGTGCTGCCTCTTTGTGTTGACTTCTGAGGGATCGCCAGGATAGAGTTAGGTACTAGAGACCTAGATTTATCAAGAGAGCATCCCCGTCATATAACGTAATCTTCATTATACCACCTTCGGACAACGTTAGGCTACGAGCCGCATGCTCACCCATTGTTGCCCTGCCTTGATACCCCAGCTAGACTTTATTAACTGAGCAGACACTGGTTAGAGATAAGCCCCCATTATTATATGTATGCAACATTATTATTCACTGCACTTTTGAGCCGAGGTTGTTGTTGAGTTGCACAACCCTAGTAGGCTGTTGCGTTGTGTCACGAAGCATTTCTTTAGTTGTCGAGCATTACTACCTTTGCGCAGTCTTTATTATTCGCCTGCCTATTATTACTATATGTCCTAGCATTTATTGTGACCCGTATTCTGCATTATAATTGTTCAAAATTCTTTACGAACATCTTCCCAGCATCAGACTTATTTCAGAAGTTTCCAGTTGGTGTTGTAGGACTAGCATTGCACTTTCTTTAATACAGGAGTGCCAGTTATTTGAGTATCTACCGTAACGTTAATTAATCACGTTAACTATCTTTTCTTTGTGTAACATAATCGAGTAATCTTTTACTGTTTGAGAATAGGCTGTTTCATTGAGCGTCAGCCTAGTGTGTGTGCACCAGTTACCGAGTCATAGGATACCTCGTTGTCCAGGCATGACTCAGGGCGGTAATGGTGTTTTGTTTTTCAGTGTTTAAGGCAGGGGTTGGATCTAGTGTTACCGTTGTTGCGTTTTGCCATTATCTAGTCTAATGTTGAAGAGCCCTGTGTCTTTGAGAACCTGGATCGTAACAGGAGACACAGTACGTAATGTCGAAACTGAGGAACAGCAGCATGATGAAATGGTTAATCAGGTGAACTGTGAGGAGGATGCTAGGATATTTTTGCAATGGCCTGTTACTGCCGAGCGGTTGGAAGGTATGAATCGGTACGGTCTTCAATGCCTGGCCACAGCTATCGGTCATGCGGGTACTAGCAGCATGACCAGGGATAACTTGATAACGTGTGAATGGTGGGCAGGGACTGGTGAACGAGAAGGGTTGAGTGGTGCTCAGAGCCCTTGGCCATGCTTACCCTACACTCGACTCCCTCCCAGTAGTTTGCCGACCCCGAGTACGCTTCCACAGTTGGGTGGTGACTGGCAGGGTGGGTTGCCCCTGGGGGGACCACCGGTAATTTCAAACATTGTAGCACCTCCTCAAGGGTTAACTCCAGAATTATATTTCAGCTCGAATTAGCTAAGATCGAAGAGAGAAAGGCTATCAGGGTATCTGAGGTTCAAACCACAAAGGGCATGTGAGCTTCAGCTTCAGCTTCAGCAGCAAATAGAATTAGCCAAGATAGAAGAGAGAAAAACTATCAGTCAGCAGTCTCAGCATATAGAGCTAGCAAAAATCCAAGCTGATTTAGAGTCGACTAGGTTCTGTGCCGACATGGACGTAGAGAAGTCGCGAGTAGAGACAACAGGACAGCGACTTGGCGCTGGTAACCGTGTTCATGATCAACCTCTCTCGCACTTATTGAAACTGGTTCCGGTGTTTGATGAGAGTGGTGTAACAGAATTTTTCGCACGCTTTGAGAAGAAGTGCCAGTGGCCAGAGAATAAATGGGCAGCACTTGTATCCTCTAGATTAATAGGCAAGGGTCTTAAAGCCTACGATGCGTTACCTTTGGAGTCATGTATGTGTATGAGGGAATCTCAAGGGGCTGTCCTGAGGGCTTGCGAACTGCAACCAGAAACGTACCGTTTGAAGTTCCGGGTGTAACCAAGGGATAGATAGCACTTTTTTGGAACACGCCCGGGACTTGTCCAATGCTATGGCTAGATCTCTGATAAGGTAACAACATTTGATGGAATTAAGCAGTAATGATGTTGGATCAGTTCTTTTAAGAGCACCCGGCAGTGATCTAACTTTGAACTTAAAGAAAAAACCTAAGAACTCTAGTAGAAGCAGCAGAAATGGCTGATCTACGGCTGTCGTTGATTCGGGGTTGCAGGTCTTCACAGAAGTTCAATGCAAGTGCTAAGGACCGTTATCCTCCTCCTCCCCGTAGCAATGACACATTTAAACAAAAGAGCAATGAAATTAAAACTGAATCCAAACCTAACACCAAGGCCGGTATAAGAAAAGTCAGGGGCCTTTTACATCACAGTATAAGCCGAGACCGAAATTTATGTGTTTTATGTGCCACAAGGAGGGTCATAAAGCAAATGAGTGCCCTAGTTGACCTCCTCCGGCAGCCGTGTCTTTTGCTCACGGCATTGGAGTGTTCAAGAGGACATCGGAGTTTGTTAGAGGCAATTCTTCCGAGGAAAATACACTGTCAGTGCAGAAGGATCCGGAAGGCTTATTCCCTGTCCGTGATGCCTTTAGTGACCACAGGGGACTCGGTTGTGTGGAGTGGGGGGGGTATAAGACTGAGTGAAGAATTTTGGTGAGCACTGGGCGCATCGCCAAACATGTGAGGAAATTTATTGGTAAACCTGTAAATACGGCACGGAGTTTGTGGTCAGGGAGTAATGCAACAAGGTCATACCGCTTGTAAGAATGAAGATGGAATGTTGATGGGTGACCAACAGGATGTAGGACATTGTGGAAAGTTACCTGTTGGGGGCGTCGACATCCTTCTTCTCGGCAACGACTTTGCGGGGCCTACTTATGGCTCCACCCTAGTCGTTGCCGAGAAGCCGGCCGACGTGAGTAGGGAGGGCAGCAGGAGTGGGTTGAGAAGTGTCAGGTGCAACCTATGGCGTGTGTTGTCACCAGATCTCTTGCATCCAGGGAATCACATTCTGGTCAACAGTCTTTAGACAAGCGGAGGAAAGGTACCGAGAAGGGGTTGAAAGTTGATGCGGTTGAGAGTTTAGTATCAGCGGACATTCTCGGGGACTCATTATTAGGACCGATTTTCGAGTCTGGGAGAGACAGAGAATTTTATACTGAAGGCAGAGACTTGATGGGCCTCCTTCAACGGGCTAGGACCAAGCGAGGTTGCAGAGATAGCAATAAGAAAAATATGATTACAGTTATACACTGTTATAATTACCTCTCCAAAATTAGTTTTCTGGCCACAGCTAACTCAAAGACAACTGCAGAGGTTGAAGTAAACAAACTAAAGGTTTATAGATACCCCTGACGGTAACAAAGGATTTAAAGTACCCCAAATAGGCTCAAAAATCGCGTCAGGATGTGAGAGGGTTAAAAAGACGAAGAGACAGCAACGATACACAGAGAGAGAGCAACGGGAGGCTAAATTCAATGTAGGAGGGGGGCATGAGTTGTTTCGCAAACACCTAGATAAGCTTGCTCCTTCGGACATTCGTAAATTGCAATTAGAAGACCCGGAGGTTCTTGAATGTGGTACCGGTGCTGTCGAGTTGGAGGAGGATAGTGATGCACAGTCGGGAGATTTTTTTTTCATAGATGGCATATTGTACCGGCGATTCCAAGATCCGCAGAGGAATTGGTAGGGGGGGTCAGGAGGTAGACCAGCTGGTCGTGCCGAGGGTTTGCAGGGAAAGCTTACTTAGGTTGGCTCATGATGTTCCACTGGCAGGACATCTGGGTGTCCGTAAGACGGTTGCAGCCTTAGGAAAATTATTTTGGTGGCCTGGTCTGAGAGCACAAGTTGTGTCATGGGTGGCAATGTGTGATGTGTGTCAGAAAGTTGGCAAACCAAATCAGAGCATTCCTAAGGCGCCGTTACACCCCATTCCTGTCAGTGGGCTTCCCTTTAGTAAGGTAATAGTTGATATGGCTGGCCCCCTTTCCCCTACAAGTGCCGGAAACAAGTATCTCCTGACCATCATGGATGTAGCAACAAGGTACCCTGACGCGTACCCTATGAGAAATGGGTCAGCGAAGACGGTGGTCCGAAACTTGCTAGTGTATTTTTCCCGGTATGGTTACCCGCAGGAGATTCAGTCAGACCAAGGATCCAACTTCACTTCTAACCTCTTTGTTCAAACCATGCAGCAGCATGGGATTGTTACGGTTGTGTCATCTGCGTATCATCCGGAGAGCCAGGGTGTGTTAGAGCGATGGCACTCAACCTTAAAATCTATGCTTCGTTGTTATTGCTTTGAGAATGGGAAAGATTGGGATCTTGGCCTGCCATATGTTTTATTTGCTGCACGGGAGGTACCTGGGGATAGTTTGGGATTCAGCCCTAATGAGCTCGTCTTTGGACACCGTGTCAGAGGGCCTCTCCATATGGTTAAACAAATATGGGACGGCGCAGAAAAACCTTGTTCTATGCTCAAGTATGTCCTCGACAGTCGAGAACGGATGTTGTAATTTGACTAGCTCTCAGGCCCTCATAAAGGACAGGTACGACCTCAAGGTTAAACTCAGGGAGTTTCACGTGGGTCAGGAGGTGTTGATTCTACTGCCCCTTGTAGGTCACCCCTTATCCGCGAAGTACACTGGTCCTTATAGGGTGGTTGAGAAGCTATCGGACCTGGATTACTTGGTAGCCACTCCAGACAGACGGAAGCGCAATCAGTTATGTCATGTTAATCTCATGAAGGAGTATGTGAGGCACCCCCCTGAGCCTCTCACTGTGCCTGTGATGACATTTAGCAGTCAAGGTGGAGAAGGAGAATGGGACAATCAAGCTCAGGTGGAGGATAACTGGGATCATCATGTCTCTGCGAACCAGTGGGCGGGGAATACAAACCAGGCGGCTCAGGAAGCGTTGCAAAACACTTACCTGAGCATCAGCGTGTGGCTGTGGAGCACCTGTTCGATTCATACCCCTCTGTTTTCGCGGAGCACCCAGGCCTCACTACCCTAGAGGTGCACGACGTGGACGTAGGAGACCACCCCCCTTTCAAGTCAGTTCCCTATAGGGTGCCCCCTATTAAACTGCCGGCCCTCCGGGCGGAGTTGGAGTATATGTTAACAAGGGGGCTGATTGAGAAGGGGGTGGTGAAGTGGACATCTCCCGTCACGCTGCAACCAAAACCGGATGGTAAGGTGCGATTCTGCGTAGAATACAGACGGTTAAACGGTTTGACGCCCACCAACCCATACCCTCTTCCTCGGGTCGATGACTGTGTGGATAAGATAGGCAATGCAAAGTACCTAACCAAGGTAGACTTGGTTAAGGGATACTGGCAGGTGCCCTTATCTGAACGAGCGAAAGAGGTATGTGGCTTTGTGGTGGATGGTGCTACCTACCGCTGTAACGTGATGCCTTATGGCCTAAAGAACGCACCCGCTACCTTTCAGGGTTTGATGAATGATATAACGGCAGACATTCCTAATTGCACAGTATACCTCGACGATGTTATTATCTATGACAACAGCTTTAAGAGCCATTGTGAGCACGTAGAACTCCTGTTCAAGAGGCTTAGTGAGGCTGGCTTGGTGGTCAACCTGGCAAAGTGTGATTTCGTGCGGGCGTCCGTGCAGTATCTTGGGTTCATGGTGGGGTTGGGTCAGGTGTGCCCCCCACAGAACAAGATAGCTGCGATAGATCACTTTCCCCGGCCGGCCACCAAGAAGCAGATCATGAGGTTCTTAGGTATGATCGGATACTACAGACGCTTCATTAAGGGGTACTCTACCGTGCCAGCACCTCTGACAGATCTTTTAGCGAAGGATAAGAAATTCAAATGGGCGCCTGAGTGTGAGAAGGCGTTTAGAGTAGTAAAACACCTGTTGTGCACTCAGCCGATCCTCAGGGCCCCTGACTTTAGCCTACCTTTCCAACTAGCAACGGATGCTAGTGGTGTGGGGGCTGGTGCCGTCCTTATGCAAAAGGACGATGATGGGCTGGAACATCCTGTTAGTTTCTACTGGAAGAAGTTCAATTCAGCCCAAAAGAACTACTCTGTTGTCGAGAAGGAGCTGCTGGCAATTGTACTTGCACCGAGGCATTTCGAGGTCTATGTTCCAGCCTATGGTCCAGTCGTTGTAATTTACACAGATCATCACCCTCTCAAGTTCTTGAACCAGTTTCACAATCGGAATATGAGGCTGACCAGGTGGTCGCTAATTTTACAGGAATATAACCTGGACATACGCCATATTGCCGGTTGTGACAACGTGATTGCAGATTTTCTTTCAAGGGTAGATGATCCTGGGTAGATTGACACACGGGTAGCCTCCTGCTTTGGATTGAATAGTATTTTGCGCTTGGTGCTTGTTGGCTCGCGGTTGTAGCCCAGCGTATTGGGTCGTAAAGCAGGAGTTGAGCGTTTGGTATAGAAGAAAAAACTAGGCTTGCCCCTATAGTGCAGCCGAAATAAACAAATTAAAAACATAACAAAATCAAATAAAAACTCTTTCTTTGATAGTTGAATTTTTTCAGTATGTTATAGCAGTAATTCTGAGTTGCACTCCTCTCAGAATGCTGGGCTAGAGAAGCTCGCTCTTGAGGAGCATAACTACATTATGATTTAACCTATTGTGTTGGGGAGGGTTATAATTTTGTAAAATGTTTTGTTGAGAACTGTGCCAGATATTTTACTGCCGCTGGGTGATGGGAAGTAGAGATATAGCATGGGTTCTAACCATCAGATTTTTTTGAGCTTTGGTCCTCTGAGAAAAATCTTGGGGGGGGTGTGACGTTAACCACTCCGTTAGAACCGCATGGCTTGTCCTACGGTGACTCGCTAGGATCGCCAGGGCAGTGGATGTGGCTACAGTTGATGTATTATTGTGTGCTTTATTTCATATGAAAGCTCGTGTCATGGGCAGTCCAGAAAGGCTCTTTGTTTTCGCCCATGTCAAGGCTTTATATATTTAATTGCAAAGTATAAGTTTTATCATTAGTAGGAATGATAGGATTTGAGAGAGAGAGAGTGAGAGGAGGCGCGCAGTGTTTTTTTACCATGCTCGATGACGTCAGGGCTGGCTGGCCTCCTGGGGATTGGCTGGATGACTTGATACCGCCCTGCCTACGCAGTCCAAGCTAGTGCCAGTATATATACAGCTCCCTTGCCTCTCTCTCCCTCAGATCTGGTCTCTAGAACGCATCCTTCTTATCCCTTTGATATCTGTCTCCCTCACTGCACCTGAGAACCTTTTCCTCTGCCTATCTCTCTCATTTCCCATATCTTTCACCACCTTTTATTAATATCATGCCCCCTCTGGTTAACTCTGCATATTCAGCTTCATGCTGGCCAGTTGTATTGTGCGTTAAGGTCTCGCATAACCCATGCATTTTAGTTGTTAAGATAAGTTGATCACGAAGCATTGGTTGGCATCCATATTGTTCAGTACCGCTTCCTATAATTATTAGTGTTCTGCTGGATTAGATCATTCTAGACTAGGAGTCTGATATTATAAGGTATTGTTTCCGATGGGTGCTGGCTTTAGTTAAAAGCTGCACGACATACCTGAGAACTGGAGTTGATTGGGTAAATTGTAGTCTGTGTGCCATTGAGAGTAGAGCATGCACGAATGAGGGCTTTTTGCCTATACCATTCTGCACTGTTCTAAGCTCGGTTGTTTGTCTTTGAGGTACGCCAGGAGAACGCTTAATACTTCGGTATTAAGGTTTCTCAAGAGAGCTACCCTTCACTATAACGTAATACTTGACGCACAGACTTGAGATTTGCACTAGGCTATGCGGCATGCCATGCGCACCAGCATCTTGTATCATTGACTCTAGCTAGACTTTATCAGTCATAGTAGACATTAAGTATATTAAACCAATTACTCTTATTATGCATACCTGTTTATGATTACACAAGCATTTCGCAGCCTAGTTTGATGTATTGAGACACAAACGACTTAGGCTCTTTTTGTTGATAGGAATACTGCATTGTCGTGGCGATTATAATTGTTGTAGCGTTTAGGATATTCTTGGCTCCGACTGCATTATATATCCTGCCTTTTGTGGGCATAGCCTGCACGAGCATTGTTCCGCTGCCTGCCTTTTTGGGTTCCATTTCCGATTCGAGCATCTTGATAGCATCTAACATTTAAAGAAGATTCCTTGTTGGTGTTGAAGGACTTTAGTGCACTTTCTTTCATGCAGGAGTGCCTGACATTTATTGATTCAAGTAACGTAAGCTGTAACTTCTCTTACCACCTTACTTTGCATACCATAACCAAGCACCTTCGGTTATAGGTAGTAATAGGCTGTTATCACATAACATTAAGCCTAGAGTAGACGCACATTTATTGAGAGTTTGATAACCTATTATTGCATATAGAACTCTGGAGAGTATTTGTGTTCTTTGTTCACTGGGAATATACATCAGAGGTTGGATCTAGCGCTTTCCGTTGTAGCATTTATGCCATTACTAGTCCAATGAATAAGAACCCTGATATATTTAAACCTCAGTCGTAACACAACGTTCCTACAACCCTCTTCCCCTGTTGTACCCTCTCCCGCACTTCCTCATCCATAGTCCCATCTTTACTCAACACACTGCATAGATACTTAAAAGAGCTAACGATCTCCATAGCCTGACCATTAAAACTTCAGCTCACACTCTGTGAGTTCACCCCTTTCGAAGACCATAACCTTTCTCTTGCCCTCATTTACCTTCAAATTCCGTTTTTCGCACACTGTTCCAAACTCATTTACAAGACCCTGCAACTCCCAACTGTATCATCCGCAAAGAGCAGTATAGGCAGCTTCCACTCATTTCCCTCCCTTTTCAGCAATACACCAACATCCACTGCTCTTCCTAGTATTCTTTCATGACTCCATTCATATATACAGCAAACAACCACTGGGACATCACACACCCCCGTTTCAACCCAACACTCAGGTCAAAGAACTCGCTCTGCTCATTCTCCACACGTACTGCCGCCTTTGCACCCTCATACATGCTCTTCACTGCTTTCAGCAACTTGCCATCTACTCCGTATATTCTAAGTACTTTCCACATGCCTTCTCTATCCACTCTGTCATAGGCCTTCTCCAAGTCCATTATGGCAATATACACCTTTTGTTGCTTCTCCACATATTTCTCCACAACACAATTCAGGGTAAAATTCTGATCTACACATCCTCTTCCCTTCCTAAAACCTCTCTGCTCGTCATCTATCCATTTCTCCGTTCTCACTCTCACTCTCTCAATCACTATCCTACTGTACACCTTTCCTACTACGCTTAAAAGACATATTCCTCGGTGGTTACCACACACTCCTCTTTCCCCTTTGCCCTTATATAGGGTGACTATTATGCCAGTCTTCCAGTCATTGGGTGCATTCCCCTTCTCCCATGCTATTTTGCACATTTTCCATACCCATTCGATCACTATCTCACCACCATACCTCAACATTTCCCCACACACTCCATCTGTTCCCGGTGCTTTCTCCAACTTCACTCTTTTCATGGTCCTCATGACTCTCTCTTGCTTCTCGGCTAGCATTCTCCCATTCTTATTTGACTTCTTTGCAGAACAGTTTCTTACACTCCCTCCATTTTACACTCAGATTCCTTCCAAATTCCTCATCTACTCTTCTCTTACTTTCCTTCACTACTCTATTCACCACTCTCTTTCTCTCCACGTACCTCGCTCATTTCTGCTTCTCCAAATCTTCATTCCCTCTACTACCCAACCACTCTCGATACGCTTTCTCCTTGTCTTCCACAGCTAGTTTTACCTCTTCTGTCCACCATGTTGTACCTTTCACTCCTCTCCCTTTTCTCCTCACTCCACACACCTCCTCACATGCTGCACAGATCTCTTCCTTAAACACTGTGCTTATCTCCTCCACTTCCTCCATATCTTCCAGGTCGACCCCACGTAGTCGTCTTTCTACTGCTCTCCTGGAGGTGGATTCACTAACGGTCGTACGATCCGAAAACTCCCTTACCGTTCCCTTACGACTCAACGCTGGTATTCACGAAGCGTCGTAGCGGCCATATTTGATCGTAGGAAGCCCATTTCGCAAAGGGTGGTCCAGACCACCCTTACATGAATTTAACCCGGATATAGGTACACAAATATCGATAACACAACCCGCGACCATAACAAATTCGTCTGCAGTATAGCTCTTTATGACACACTAAGTCATTATTGAGGCATTCATAGCGCAATATGATTGTTAACTTGTGTTTACAACACCATTAAGGCATTTAATACAAAGTATGAATATATAATTTTGTATCCTTAATGTCTTATGACAGGCCGAATTAAGCTATGAATAGCCTACATATGCCAGCCTAGACCTAGTCAAGGTTAATTGATGCACAAATTCATGTGCTGCGACAACACGTAGCCTACCATTAGTAGATTTTAACCCTCATTTATTGCGGATTTTTTGTATTCCAACTCCCCACCACCTCTGAGTTAGATTAGGGTAGCCTATTCCTCAACAAAGTTGAAAGTATCACAGGAACAAAATGATGAAAAGAATTACCCTAGGCCTAGCTTAAAACATAAACAAATAAATGGTGTTGCGAATTATTTTGTTTAGCCTAGCCTAGGCCTAGGCTAGGCTATAACCTAGGTTTATTTTGAAAAAGTTAGGGCTATTTAGGCTAGAAAAGTTAGGCCTATGTATGGTTTTTGGTTAGGCTAGCAATGTCTAGCTAGGTTAGATTAGGGTAGCCTATTTCCTCAACACATTTGAAAGTAGCCTATCACAGGAAAAAGAATTACCCTAGGGTTAGTGTAAACAAAAAAATAAGGAATTATTCTATAATTGCACCTATACGAGCTAAACAAATTATTATTGTATTTAACAGGAAGGTACGACGAGGTAAGTGATGTGGTATAGGTGGCAATATGTGGAAATGGATTATAAGGGCATTCCGCCCCCTCTGACCCCCTTACGAAAATCTACGGTTTCTCACTCCACCCCAACTGGATTTCTACCGTTTTACCCAACCAGCGGTGTGGGGGCGGCAGCCCCCACCCATAATACTAGGATAGGTTAGGTAACGTTGTTAGGTTAGGCTAATGTCTCTGAACCATTGTAAAATCCGTGTCACATCTAGATTGATAGACTTTTGTCAGAGGGGGCGGAATGCCATTATAATCTATTTCCGCATATTGCCACCTATTACCCTCCTTCGGTTTCTATCCCTCCATCTGTGCCTTTGTCTCTAATTTCCTTTCCGGCCGTTCCATAGCCGCGGTTGTGGACGGTCATTGTTCACTTCCTCACCCTATAAACTCCGGTGTTCCTCAGGGCTCTGTCCTATCTCCTATTCTCTTTCTAATTTGTATAAATGATCTCCTCAACTGTACCTCAATTCCCATCCATTCATACGCAGACGACTCAACCTTACACTACTCCATTAGTTTTTCAGAACGCCCCAGCCAGCAATCCCTCAGCGATAAACGTAATGAAGCAATAGAACTCTTAAATTCTGATCTAAATACTATTTCCAATTGGGGCAGAGAAGACCTTGTTAACTTTAATGCTTCCAAAACCCAATTTCTCCATCTATCTACCCATCAGGATCTCCCAGCGGACTATCCCTTATTCTTCAACAATACAAAAATCAACCCTTCATCTTCTCTCAATATTCTTGGTGTCTCTTTTTCTTCTGCTCTCATTTGGAAGGACCATATTACCAGTCTTGCTAAGGCAGCCACCCAGAAGCTGGGTGTGCTCAACCGCCTTAGGGGGTTCTTTTCCCCTGCATAGCTTCTTGCTCTGTACAGGGGCATAGTGCACCCTTGTATTGAGTATTGTTCACATGTGTGGGGAGGTTCCTCTCACACCGCTCTCCTAGACAAAGTTTAAATGAAGGCTTTTCGTATCATTAACTCCCGTCCACTCACCAACTCTCTGCAATCTCTCTATCTCCGCCGCAATGTTGCATCTATCTCGCTATTCTATCGCTACTATAATAATCAGTGTTCCTCAGAGCTATCCCAGTGCATACCACCTCCTTTACTTAGGGCACGTGGTACCCGTCTTGCAACTCGATCCCACCCCTACTCTGTGCAACTCTCCAACCCAAGATTGAAACGTTACTCTCAAACTTTCTTCTACTCAACAGCGGAGCTCTGGAACTCTTTCCCAGAATCAGTCTTTCCCTCTTCCTATGACTTAAATTGCTTCAAACTCTGTGTGTCCAGGCATTTTGGCTCGAACGTCCCTTGATTTTGGCCCTGTCACTCTTTCAACTATGGGGGAGGCACTCCTATAGGCAGTTATGCCTTTTGCCTCCCTCAATCACATAGAAAAAAAAAAAAAAAAAAAAAAAAATCATTTACCTCGTCGTACCTTCCTGTTAAATACAATATTTTGTTTAGCTCGTATAGATGCAATTATAGAAATTTACCAAAAATATTAATAGGCTAGCCTATATGGTGTGAATATATTTGTTTAGCCTAGCCTAGGCTATAACCTAGGTATATTTTGAAAAGTTAGGGCTATTTAGGCTAGAAAAGTTAGGCCTACGTATGGTATTTTGATTAGGCTAGCAATGCTTAGCTTGGTGTAGCCTAAGCATTATAGCATAGTAAAGTAGAAGCCTAGAAGGTAAAGATGGTGTTTGCAGGCGTACTGTCCTCCTTGTTAACTAGCCTAGCTGTTATTAGTCCCATACTGGTAATATATTTGATGTTGGCCATAAGTCATGGGAGGTGAGGGGGACAAAGCCCCCCTCAACCTATCATTATATCCCATGGCCAACTGTTGGGCAATAGGTTGAAGGGGGCTTTACCCCCCTCATCCCCCATGACTTATTGTCATCACCATATATATTTCCAGCAGGGGGGTAAATAACAGCTGGCCGTGGGATAATTTTGTATTTAAATGCAGTTAAATTAGACGCGAACATAACCGAGCCTGCAACTTCATCTAAACAAGGAGGACAGCGGAAATCCTTTAACTTGGGCCACTAAGAGGCTTCCCTGTAGCCTAGCTAGGCTAATTTCTTATCATCAATTCACAAGATACTCTATTCTTCTTCCTGGTGGCTGTGGTGGATCGAATTAGCCATGCTAAACAATGAAAAGCTCATAAATTAAATTATATTAGGTTTTTCTTGGCGCTTCGGTCATGTGGGTGACATATTGTTTATTTACAAAGGCCAAGCACCTGATTGGTAAGAGAAGCCTCGGTGAAAATAACCGAAAGGGAGCCGTAAGGGAGCTCAACGATGCGTTCGTGAATTCACCTTCCGCACTCCCTTAGGAACGATCGTAGGTTGCTGTACGACATCGTACGCTACGACCGTTAGTGAATCCGGGTCCTGTACTCTTCCCTGATTTCCTCCTCCTGTAGCCTCTCCACCCTCCTCACCATTCCACCTTCCTCTCCCCTCCCTCCAGCTCTCCTCACCCACTTCTTTTGTATCCTAACCTTAGCTACTACTACATAATGATCAGAGAGACCCCCTCCAATACCCCTATACACCCTAGAATCCATCACAGATTTCTTAATTCTTTCATCCACAAAATTATATAATCAATCAGTGACTTTCGTTCCACTACTGTCTTCATCGTCCACACCACTTTCCATGTGTACCTGTGTGTCATTCTTTGTCGGAAGGTGTTGGCTATCCACAACCTCCTCCCCACATATACGTCCACAAGTGCACTATCATTCCCATTCAACTCTGACGGTACCCCCCACCCTCCCACCACTCCATCAACTTTCCTATCACCCACTTTACCATTCATATCCCCAATTAGAAATATTCTTTCGTTCTTGTCAAACTTATCCAGGCACGCCTTCACATTCACCCAGAACTCCTCTTTCTCTCTTACAAGTTTATCCTCTGTCGGAGCATACACACACACAATCATCAACGTTTGTATTCCTACTTTCATTCTCACCCACACAATCCTTGAACCCACAGACCCATATTCTCTTACACACTCCTTCCATTTGTTACTTACAAACAAACGCGCACCTTCTCTCGCTGCTCCCTCACTCACTCCAGCACACACACCCATTCCACACTCCCACTCTCTCACATCTGTACCCTTCCGTCATTCCACATACATCCAGCCTGGCATTCACTAACACTTCCAGTACCTCTCTCTCTCTTTTGTGCCATCATTCATGCCACTCACGTTCCATGTACCTATTCTCAGAAAATCCGTAAGCTTGTCCATAGTCGGTCAGGGTTCGTCAACACAGGGTCCGTCCACATCCGACGCTGATTGTTCGTTTATCGTTGGTACGTATTTTTGTTTTTTTCCGGGTGGGGGTCACAAGCCCACCGACCCAACATCTTTAGTCGCCTCTTACGACACGCAGAAGGCACGTGGGGCATATTCTAATCCTTTACCCCCAGGGTAGAGATATTGCATGTTGAAAATGGTTTTTTCTTTAGTATTTCCCCATAAGGCTGGCCTAGCTGTCCTAGTGCCTACCACACCTCCATCTTTCTGCAATTATTGTACCATGTCATTATAAATATATTACAATTCTGTAAGTTGCCAAATTATTATAGACATATTAGTCAGCTAGAGTGGACAGAAGGGTGCTGAGCTAGTATGGTCATGTTGAACGAATGGGAGATGAAAGGCTTACAATGTGAGTCAGATACAAGGGGAGATAGAAGGGCAGGAAAACCCCCATTGAGATGGAGAGACTGTGTAAGACAAGCTTTGGTTGATAGAGGAATGACTATAGATCAGGCAAAGGAAGTGGTAATAAACAGGAATGAATGGAGAATGCTTGTGAACACATGGTTATCATTTGGGGGAAGGGGTCAGGCGCAAGTTGGACTAGATAATAGTCCATAAGGCGCCTGGCCCAGGGAGACGATTAAATGAAGGGTGCGCCTGGAAGTGTGGTGGGCGGGCTTGTGGCTTCGGCTCCGCTGCATGTCTGCCTGCTGAGATCGGAACCTCTCCTGGTGGTCGGGGGCCGGGGGAGTGCTGGAGCGACCTTGGTGACCCTGGCCTCTGGGTCTTCTCCTGGGTGACCTAGATGTGTGTGAATTTGTGTTTTGTGTGTGTTTGTTTGTTGTTTATGTTGTGTCTTGTGTTTTCCCTGTTCTTGCTCTGTCTTGAGGCAGCCACCCCCAATAAAAAATACAAAAAATAAAATAGAATTAATAGAAAATAAAAAATAAAAATAGGAAAGTGGGGATCGGGCCTAAGCATATAGATAGATAGATAGATAGAGTAGCTCACTTTGGACCATTTGAAACTCTTTGACATGGGAGAGTCCATTACAGTGATGCGGGGAGGACACTACATTAAACATTCAATTTCTCTTTAATGGTCGAGATTTGGACTTTTTGTCATTGAACATTTTATGCTTAGAATACCTTGTTCTATCATTTCCCAAAGTTATGCCCTTTCCTCCTGGGACACACTGTGTATATATATATATATATATATATATATATATATATATATATATATACAGTATATAAAATTATATATATATATATATAACTGTATATCTCACAAATACACGTGTGCTACTAAATGTATTTTACTCTCAGCGGGACTTAAACCACCGACAGTCAGGACGATTGTCCATGTTTTACCAAACTCTACCACGGCGTGATAAAGGATAATTAGCCTTTTACTATGTATATTAAAGAGAAGGAAATTCCAACTTGGAAAATATATTTTAATTCATACACAAGTCCTAGGGTCAATATTCCAGGATGCCATACAGGGATTTTTACGAGTACCCCCACGAAACTCGGGCAAAGTGGCAATCAAAACTACCAAATAATATACCAAACCACCATAATATCCCCTCCTAACCCTAGGATGGACTAGTGGATCTCAGTACGGTGGCTCTCAACCCCTCCCTCCTGAAATATTTGGTAGGCGAGATAAAGTAAACCAGCCGAAACACTGCCATTACTTTCAATTTCCTCACGTCCTGGAGTGGTGGCAGCAGGGGGAGACGAGACAAGGAGGAGAGGAAGTGAAGAGGATGAAAAAATGGAAGAGTGGATGAAGAAATAAGAAGATGTAGGATGGAAAAAGAGGAGATATGTAGGAGAATAGGGATTATAAGATGCATTGTTGATAATTTGAGGAGAGTTCGAGGAAGAAGACAAAAGGGCAAGAAGTTTAGGTGTGTATGTGTGGTAAGGAACGTGTAATGTAACCATAACTTGTGCACAATTCTGTTAGTGAGACTGAAATCTACTACTACTACTATTACTACTACTACTACTATGGTCTATATATGTTGAATCATGCAAACACCTATACATCTTCTATATTTAATGCAGTTCAGGTGGCTTACGCTAAAACCATGACACAGGTGATAGGAACTCCAACCTTTGCCAGTAATCATGAATTAGCAGAGACCTGTAACTGGCTGTTACTCAGACAAACATTGCCATTGTTCTTGCTAGATATATGAAAAGGTTTATGAAATATGAAATATGGATCACATAATATGCTTTCATTAATTTCATTGGAGGTGTTTGGTGGTGTGGTAAAATTAATACAAAATAGATTATCAGTAGGTTCAGGGATACTTCGTAGCGAGGCCGTTCTATATGATCTGTGCCCCATGAATATTATTTCCTCTCACTTAAACATTAGGCTACCATAGTGCGGTGGGGATATGAACATGATTAGATTACTATCCATTATTCGAGAATGGATAATAAGTCGTAGGTGTGGTGGATGTATATAATCTGACCCTGGATGATGTTACTGCTATGGTAACTTGGGTACAACATCATGATGAACGGAGAGCTCCAGTGATGTTTTCATCTTAACTGGGTATGGGTTGTGGTGTTCTTGTTTGTTATCATTATGCTGTGTACATGGTATTATATTTGGTAGGTGTGTAACTATCTTGCAGGTACGGAATATTTGGTGTATTTTTACATTTTCGACCATTGAATATTTATTCAATTTTGCATTAATCATGGTTGTTTTTAACACTTATAAATATTATAAAATTAGTATACTCATTTTTGTTGAATTTATATTTTGTATAACTTCATTTATTAAAACTTTTAAAATATTTGTAATACTGGTATTGCTATTATCTGGACTTATTGTTCTCAATAATGACAGTGTGGTAATCCCGACACTGACTTACGGAAGCGAAGCATGGACGTTGGTTGAGAGACTCAGACCAAGAGTGAGAGCAGTGGAAATGAATTACCTAAGAAGTGCGTGCGGAGTTACATGGAGGGATAGACAGACTAATGAGGAAGTAAGAAGGAGGTGGTGTGGAGGTAGATGTGCTGGAAAGTGTGAAAAGGAACAACTTGAGATGGTTCGGCCATATGGAACGTATGGAAAGCGAGAGAATGACTATGAGGGTGTACGAGAGCGAGGTGGAGGGACAGAGAGGGAGAGGTAGACTGAATGAGAGGTGGAAGGATGGAGTGAGGAAGTATATGAACGAAGGCGGTGCTGGTTGGGGGGAGGGGCATCGACTGACCGGGGACAGAGGTGCATGGGGGCAGTTCGTTCGTGGCCACCCCTTCGGGGATCGCGGCGTCAGGCAATAGATAGATAGATAGATTGTTCTCAAATAATTGTTTGTTGTCTTATATAGTATGTTCTATTGTCATGTATATATTTAACTTCAAGCTATTTCTTAACTTTTATTAGGAAAAATAATGTAATCTAAAATGCATAGTTACTATTACTCTAATTTGGGAGCTGATGTGTACTGTCCACCTGCTTCCTCAATATATATAATGTATTAAGAAATAACATTGATTGATTGATTGAATGACTACTACTACTACTACTACTACTACTACTACTTCTGCTACTACTACTATCACACTACCTAGCTGTTCCATTACCCGTAACCCCGTACCACGTCAGTTTGGCTTGTGTTGGTATATTTATGAGGCTCTTAGCAGCCTTCTCACACTTTACAGGACACAGTAATACTACCACAGACTTGTTCATGACCCAGAGTGTTAGGGCTATCTTGCTATTAGAGGTGGATTCACACTACCGTTTTTCCATTAAATTTGTTCGTTGACGCTGGCCTGGCAGCTTCTAAAATCAAGGTACAGTATATGGAATTTAACCAACTATTGTAATCTACACTCAGTGTTGGTGTTGAGGCAAGTGTAAAGGAACAAAATTGCCCATATAAAGTCACCTGGAAAAGTGCTCTTATTGCAACCAGGAGAAACAGTTTGTGGAAGGAGCGAGAGCGATTTAGAAATTGGACGTGTAAGCGCGACTGGCTGTGTCTGGGATTTAAGCGTCAATGGCGGCTCCTGATTGGTCGAGCCGGAGGGTGTGGCAATGTTGTGATACTCGCCAGGAATGTCAGGTACAGCTGGTTTAAAGGGATGCTTTAATCCAGCGTTCTGATTGGCTAGCAGGATTTTTACTTAACCAACTCATGCTAAATTAAGGCAAGCACCTGATTTCCGCAGTACTATTCCTCTAAAATCCCGGCCATCAGTTTGCCAATCAATTAAGCCACTATGCTCACTGATACACCTGTGAAGCTGAATTGCTGGATTCTGGTTCCCTATCGCTGTTTTGGCTAACATGACTTGCCCCGGTTGGCTGAAGAGTTGTTTGAAAGCTCTAAGGGTTTGTATTCTTTGCCCTTTTGCGTCGACAATGGCTAGTAGGCGACGGAGCCGGTACTGAGGGTCAGTTGGGAAAGGCATGGTGCGTTACAACTGACTGGCACGTGGTGCCTCGGGGGTTCTATTTATAGCCTCGTCCGGGTACCTGATTGGTGGGCGGCTAATTCTACCATTCTTTCCGCAAGGCCCATTGGTTTAGGGGAATTCGTTGGACTCTTGCCTGTGAAATCAGTCTGTCTTCTTGTGACTTATTTATTTCAGTCCAAGTGGAACCATATAGATTTCTTCTTTCGGTAAATACCCCTTTCTCGGGTATTTCTTCTTTGAGATATTCTTCCTCACTACTTAAAGTCTCATTAAATTCTACCTCAAAATTTGAAACGTTGTTTCCCGGATCCGTAGAATTATCGCAATTTATAGATCCTCGGGATTTCCCCTCAGTTTCTCTGTTCGGACGCAGAGTAACTCTCGTCTTGGTTCCTACCATAGGACCGCCAGAACGGGAAAACTCCAGTATAATCTTCTCTCAAAATGGGACCTTTTGCCTTATCACGAGTTGAAAAGTCATCAGAATCATCAGCCCTGGATTCTATATCTCCCTCACTTTCTTCCCCGCTACTCCACTCGCTCATATCCGAGGGTAAAATTCCCTCGTACCGTTTAGTATGGCGGATATGCGTAGCCGAAACAATATCTTCATGATGTAAATATAAGACTTGGTATGGTCCATTTATCTCCACAACTCGGAAAGGACCCTAATATTTCTCTTCCAATTTACCAGTCCGAGTGGGGTCATGTCTCTCGACCAGAATTATTCCCCCCGGTAATATGGATTATTTAAGGTAAATTTCTTGGGCTGCCATTGTTGTTGTTGTTGCTGTTCCCCAAGCTGCCTGGCCGAACAGTCCCAAGGCCCGGAGCAAGGCCAAGGCCATAGCCGAGCGCCCCCACAGAATCCTCCCTGTCGACCACAATAAAGCCTGGGTGACCGAAGCCACTCCATGGCGGGGAGCTGAGGAGGGTGCGGAAACACCCGGGAAACCAAAGCCCCACCCAGGGCCCTGTGCCCCTCAGCAATTATGAAGAGAAAGTTGAGGGGCAAAGGAAAAATGTGACGCTTTGGCTTCCAATCTTGGTAGATTGGGAGGTCAATCCACGGAAGAGACGCCGTCAGCTGACGTTGACTATCGTGGCTATGAACTCATTGCCATCTTTCCCCTTGGCCTTGAAGATAATGTTCTGGTCGGGAGTATTTGGCGGAATTGATAGGGTAGGGTAATAGTCGTTCTTGAGGTAGTTTAGGAGTAATTCCAGATCTAATCTCATAGGTAGAATATCAGGTGGTTCTACAAACTGTGATATTGATTCCCCAGATTTCCGGCAATAGCTCTGGCCAACCTCGGGATATTTCTTCCCCTTGTGAACTTAGACTGGCTCTTACACAATTTGCTAGTAACCGATGATTTCTTTCACATACAGCGTTCCCTTGGGGGTAATACGGGTAGGTGTGTTGAATCTGGTAACCCAAGGTATCCCCCAAATGTTGCTAAATGTCATTATTAAATTCCTTCCCCCTTTCACTCAGAACACATTTGGAGTGCTATACATAAAATTACTTTCTCCAGTATACTATTACAACGGTCTCCGCTTTCTTGTCCGGAATAGCACAAGCAACCGTGTACTTTGAGAAGAGGTCAACACAGGTCAAAATGTACCTTTTGCTCGTCCGTTTGGGCAGGGGTCCCATATGTCCAAAGTTAGCAAGAAGTAATTTTCTCTGATCCGTAGTAATAAAGGTGGGAGATATTCGAGCTTCATTTTGTGCATCTGGTTCAAAAATCCCAGCAGTCATTCCGTGGTGTCTGGGAATTTCTATCATTCTCCAGGATTAGGGGGGATAGACATTATTCCCGTGGTAGCTACTATTTGGGGTCGTAGGGTGGTCGTAGTGTCTTTTGGGCTACACTCTATGGTTACCCCTAATTGACTCATTAGATCTATTCCCAGATAGCCATCTACTCCGCTGTTGGATTTTCCCGATAGAACACAAAAATCCGTGGTGAATTTAATTCCTTTCCACTGTACCACCAGGGTGTTAGTTTTCCCTAAAATCGTCAATAGTTGCCCTCCTGCTCCTGCCAACTGTATACTAGTTTCATTTAGGGGTCCTAGTTCTCTCTGATTATTTTTCACAAAGGTCTCCAAAAGACAACTTATATTTGACCCTGTATTTATTAACATGTTCGCTGCTTTCCCATTTATTACTAATGTTTCGCAGCGCGTTTGTCTTTCTAATACATTAACCTCGCCATATCGCCCTTCTATGAGAGGTTTAGGGGAAAATGTTCTCCCCCTTCTGGCATCGTGATTTTTGGTTGGGTCTCAGTTTCTCTGTACTCTACTGGGATCATTCCCCCCTGTTTTGGATTTGTCACCATTGCAAGGGATCGGTCGTTTGGGTGTGTCGGTCTCGAGTTGAATCTGTGTGTCTGAGTTTGAGAACGGTTCGAGCAGTTCTTAGCTAGGTGTCCGGCTTGTCTGCATATAAAGCATCGGATCATCGTTTTCTGATACCCTTTGTCTAGGTTCTCCTCCTCCCCTTTCTTTTTCTCCTCCTTTAGCTATCTGGCTTCCATCATTTTCTTGATTACATCCATGAGTTCCTTTGTGGTAGTTACTTCATGTATAATACAGTGTTTTCTAACTTCCACAGGACATGCTTGAATCTTGATTTCTTTTATCTCGGTCTGCTGACTCTACTGGTCCATGTGAGGGCAATCAGTTTTGACATTCTTCATGATTTCCCTCCTCAGGGTTCTCACATTTTGTCCGTCTAATTTCATATTCTTTAGTTTGTCTCTGGCCTTCCTTGTGGAGGTTTCTCAGCCAAATTATTCTATCGGAGCCTTTCTAACTTCTACTCATGATGCTAGTCCCTCTAGGCGTACTCTTACGTCGTTCAGGGCCTTGCCTAAGTGTGCCTTTCCATAGGCTATCTTCTTCTTATCCTCTCCCATATCAAGTAGGGTGAATTGAAATTCTAATTGTTCAATCCACAGTTCGATTTCCTCTTTCCCTTCCTCCCATAATCTAAATGGTAGTAATGTCGTCATTATGTCTGGTTCGTTAGATAAATATACTCAATCCAAACAATTTGTCGAATCACACCGCTTGCCACCAAATGTAGTACAGGTACTTATTTTTTCCAAATCTAAGTATTCTACTAAGGTGGGAATAATTCGACAGTTGCTCAGAAGTTCGTACCTTTATTTAACAAACTCCCTGTAAGCATGTATTCTCTTAGCAATTGATTCGCTGTTCGGGCCAGAATGAGTTCAACCCACAAATTGAATAATATCGTCGACCCAATATAGATTGTACGTTGGAACTCTTAAGTTCCCGCTACCACCTATTTGGATACCCGTTATTCAGGCATTGACTCACTCTGACTTCGATCCAAACGCACATAACTATTTCCAAAAGAAACGACAAACTTTACTGCGCCTTAATATGTCCAATCGTAAGACTAAGGCTTTAATCAATTTAATCTAAGCTTCCATATATTTACAGTATATCCTATCTATATATCACCTCTCTCAAAACATGTAATTATGTACCCATAGGCAATTACTTAAATTTAACTCTATTCCGGAGTGTCCCACACTCGTGCTTCCTATCTTACAGATGAATTAACACAATACAACTTAACCCTTATGTTATATTCAATATCATACAGATTCAAACAATATACCTCATTACATAGTCCATTATAATCACTATTACATAAGTACCTATGTCATCATTACAACATTTGACACTTGATCACTTCGTATATCAGAATTACAATATCCGACTCAATTTTCAGCTCAATTATATCATGAATACTATATCTATCAATTCATTATCTATTTATTTCAAGGTTACAATATCTCTCACAATTGTCGACTCGACTTGTTACTTATGTCATGATTACAATATCGCTAATTCCTGGGTGGGCGGGTTGCCCTTCTATGATGCTAATATTTAAAATGTATTCCTTACAATAATCTCTTTAGTCGAATAACGTTGTTTCCTTTATAACAAAAACAATATATTTCATCAGATGGACTAGAGTCCTTTCTAACTATTTCTCAAGCTAGGTCTAATCTATCGGCAAATATTATTTACTCCCTTTTCTTGGATACTTCTCATAACCCGTTATCCCTTGGTTAACAATTATTTAATCAGATTCCCATATGATTCTTCTTTCGTAATTACATTTACTTAATAACCTAGATCCTATACTATTGATAGCTAAGTGGCATAGAGCCTTCTCTAACAGTAACAGCTATATTCTCTCAACACTGCATCTTTTTATTTATTTATGAGTCTAATCCATTTGTCTTTATTTTGTTCTATAAGAACATGGTTGGTACCACTGGGTTTGTCTAGCATTTACCTCTCTTTAGTAAGTCTGTTGCAGGCCCATAAGGGTCCTATACAAATATTATGTTTCTGGTCTGGAACAATCTTCACTACCCCAAGGCCGGCCAATATCTCTTCTGGAAATCTTCAGTCCCTCTTGAATTGCTTAGCTGTAGGTATGTAAGCTAGCAATGTGACGTCAAGCACCAGGATACTTGTGGTGTATCTGTTTGGCTACGAAGGCTGTGTAGGGCCAGAGGTGGACTTCACAGGATGCCGGCAAGCGAGCTGGTAGGCTTGAGCAGGCTTGCCCAAATTCCCATCACAGTGCAGGTGAGGGCTAGGGAGGTGGCTGCTAGCAGGTGAGCCCAGTGGGCCCCGCCCACCTCTCTTTATAGGCCCGCCTCACGAAATGGCACGCTGTGATTGGTCGAGCCAGTCTCCCGGGCCCCAGCCGCGGGTTTTGAATGTTTCTCTTTCCTCCTGACTTATATCATCATAATATATTACTGGTAGCTTGTTGCAGATGTCTGGTGTGGCTTACATGAGTATGAGGATTGCACCAGGAGAATAGACTTGTTGCAACCAGTAGAAACAGTTTGTGGAAGGAGCGAAAACGATTTAAAAGGTGGACGTGTAAGCGCGACTGGCTGTGTCTGGATTTTAAGCGTCAATGGCGGCTCCTGATTGGTCGAGCCGGAGGGTGTGGCAATGTTGTGATACTCGCCAGGAATGTCAGGTACAGCTGGTTTAAAGGGATGTTCTAATCCAGCGTTCTGATTGGCTGGCCGGATTATTATTTCAAACGCATATTACAACTAAGGGTTTAATACAATAGTACCTGTTAACATACAGCCATATTACACAAGCTCTTAGAGGGGTAGCACACGAACCATTTATGGGGAGAGTTTTATATATTTGTTTTGTTATTTATGTAATATTATTTTAAAGTTTACTCCCTAGACCTGCATCAAGGTTTTAAAAATACTCCCAAGACTCCCATTTGAGATACTTTTTTTCCGGCCCAAGCCTGCTTTCTCCAAAATTGCAAGCTTGAATCACTTGCTAGGAAAACATCGACATAAAAATAACACATAGGGTTTTAAAATCGCCAAACAAATGGGGGCAAATGTCTTAAAATTCCAAATTCGTCAAATTTCGATGGTCATCATTTCCTGGTAACATGTTTGGGTAATTTGCACTTATATTGGAAACTTGGGTGAATATGTAGGTAGATAGATCAAGGTAACATAATTATTTGTAAAGTTTACTTCAAAAGCTGCTAGACTAGAGTTAATAGTAAAAGTGTTTATGATTAAAGTGTTCGAGAGTTACAGGCTTTAGTATACTACTGAACATCATTGTGTTACCAAATAACCAAACTTCATAAAATATATATTTGAAAATACCATACTTAAGCATTTCGCCAGAGTACTAATGACATACTTAATATATTATAGTTGATATTGAAGAGATTCTTCTCAAGAATAATAAATGATCGTCAAGGCGATAAAACAGTGTAAGGGATTCAATATATTATAAACTATGCCTTTTAGATGGCCCTGACATGGTATACATATTAGTATTACGTCTGTTTTAACACCTTGAGGATGATGACACATTTTAGCAGTATATTCTGGCTATTATTAGACGATTGTATACAGCTTAGGCCAGACCTCCAGCAATCAAAGGGGTAAAGTCGATCTCAATTAGCCTTATGACTAGCACAGCTCCCTCCTTCACTTACTAAAAACATCTATTAATAGCCAGAATAAACTGGCAAAGTGCGTCATAATCATTATATTGTATAATGACATTTACACCTTACAATGATCAACTCTCACATAACCTACGTAGCCAGTTCATTCAAGGATATTGTTTTTTCCGTTTCCCACACTCGCGTTATTATTGTTTGTTTCAATATTTTATTTTAAGAGTTTCATGGACCAGTATTCTTTCACCCAGGACGTCCCGTCTTGAAATATTTTACCCTTCTCGTATTTCATGTTGCTAGATCTCCAGACACACATTCACAGAGCGCACACCGTCACTCTATGTCTATATCTATTTATCTATCTCTCTATCTATCTTAGTGTCACACGCACTCGCAAGATGAGTGCTCATCTTCCATAATTATACAAATAGCATCAAAGTGATTGATAGTTTTCTGTTTCCATATATAATGTTTTGTCTTACTGTTATTCGTGCTGGGATGTTTCAAATTAAATAAATATGTGTTGATATATTATGTTTGTATAATTATCAGCGTGACTGAAAAGACAGGCAATAGAGACAAGCTAAATCTATTTCACCTATTTTGTTCTCTCCATCAATGCTTACATTATAATATTAGTTTACGGTTACCTTGCCACCCTTCAGCTTAGTCCTCTACATTTACTATCGATTTCGTGCTTACAATACAAGATCTAAATATTCAAAACATTTACGGTGTTATAGTATGGACCCCCATCCTTTACAAAGTTCCAATCATGCTCAAACAAATCAGGTCATATTATTCTTGCAGATATTATTTGCTAAATGTTTTGGGGTTTTTCTATGTGGATGAGGGAGACAAAAGGCAGAATTGCCTGTAACGAGTGTCTCGCCCAGTTGAAAGAGTTACAGGGTCAAACTCAAGGAACATTCGAGCTAAAATGCCTGGACACATAGAGTTCGAGGCAATTTAAGTCATAGGATAAGGAGAAAATTGATTCAGGGAGAGAGTTTCAGAGCTCAGCTGTTGAATAGAAGGTTTGAGAATATCGTTTCACTCTTGGATTGGAGAGTTGCACAGAGTAGGGATGGAACTGCGTTGTAAGACGGGTGCTACCTACTCTACGTAGAGGAGGTGGTATACACTTAGAGAGCTCTGAGGAACATTGATTATTGTAATAGCAGTAGAAGAGCGAGAGAGATGCAACACTCCGGCGAAGAGAGAGAGATTGCAAAGAGTCAGTGAGTGCACGTGAGTTAATGAAACGAAAGGCTTTCTTTTCTAATTTGTCAAGAAGTGCTGTGTGAGAGGATCCTCCCCACACATGCGAACAATACTCAATACATGGATGCACTGTGCCCCTGTACAGAGTTAGAAGCTGTGCAGGGGTAAAGAACCCCCGGACGTAGTTTAGCACACCCAGCTTCTGGGAAGCTGTTTTAGCAAGGGTGGTAATATGGTCTTTCCAAGAGAGATCAAGAGAGAAAGAGATTCCTAGAATACTGCGAGAAGATGAAAGATTGATTTGTGTATTGTTGAAGTATAAGGGATAGTCCTGTGGGAGTTTTTTACGGGTAGATAAATGGAGAAATTGGGTTTTGGAAGCATTGAAAGTAACAAGATTTTCTCTGCCCCAATTGGAAATGAATGATAGGTCAGAATGTAAGTGTTTTATGGCATCTTTGCGTGATTTGTTGAGTGATTGCTTGTTGGGGGGTTCTGGAATAATGGTTGAATAGTGTAAGGTAGAGTCATCAGCATATGAAAGGATAGTACTGGAGGTATAGTTGAGAAGATCATTAATTAATATTAGAAAGAGAATTGGAGATAGGACAGAACCCTGAGGAACACCGTAAATTACCATTCTCGAAACCCATTTACATGTTTACGTGATTTGATTTGCATTACTATTTTGTAGTTACGATATAAAGACCGGGTAATAGCTAGTATCTATTGAGTGGTACTGAAAAGTAGACAGAATGGATAAAAAACACCATCTGAGGAAGAAAACATTATTGACAACGTTTCGCAGATAGCTTCATCAGGTCACACCTGATTAAGCTATCTGCGAAACGTTGTCAATAAAGTGGTGTTCTTCATTAAATTGGTTTGTATCCAGCTAGTATATCGCGACGGGTAGCTAACGTTGTCTTTACGGAATAATGTGGGAATAGTGCTGCCAGTCTTGTGACTGGTATATTATATATGTATCATTACATTCTTCTGGGTTTACCTTGCTTCTAGCATTACATATAATATCGTGTAAGATTGATATTATTAAATCCATGTTATTACATTTGGTTGTGCTAGTTGTTGCGGTAGTTGTTGCTTTCGTTAATTTGTGAGTGCGTGTATTTGTGTGTGTGTGGGTGTATTCATAAAATGTCTCGAGTTCCGAAAACAAAACAAATTGTATTTTCATGTAGAAGCCCGATAGGATCCAATCAGTTTATCGTCAACATTGTATGACGCCCTTGCCCCTCAAACACCCTTCATGTGTATGTATGTTCGTATAATATCTTAAAATTTTCATGAGAGGGTAGGGACTTGACTGAGCCATATAGTAATGGGCCATTTTGACCAATATGTCTATTGTGCAAAGTAACACGAGTTTTGGTGCCTATATTCCTTGAGTCATTATACATGCACATTAAATTTGGTAACATGATACTTTCAACTGTGTATATCTGTTTGTATGTCCGCCTGTCTATTTACAGACTACTTCATAAAATGAAAGAATGGATTTCGATAAGACATGGATAGTCTTCTTAATTGTGTGTCCATGAACTTTTTGTTACTATTGGAGGATGACCCAACCACCATTCCCCCTTATTGGACCTCTCAAACAATACCTACATTTATACTGGAGTATGTGTTACCACCACAACAATACCTTGTGACCCCTCCGCGGCGTTAGCAGAATGTGTGCGTGGGGCATTGCAGCTCGGTAGGGCTCGCCAGGGGGGGGGTGGGCCTACAGTTGTCCTAGAATGATCTGTTGTAAGTGTCGTGTTGCCACAGACAGTCTAGAAAATGTCTTGTTTTTGGTCTGTGACCGCGCCTTATATTTTATATTCGCTATAATATAAATGTTGCTTGTGTGGGAGGCGAGCTAGAGCGGGTGAGGGAGTACACCTGGCAGCGGGGAGGGAGCTGTACGCGGCTCGCTTGGGCGCTGACGGCGTTGGCGGCCGGGTGGTCAACTAGTCCCTGCTCATCGCGGCCTCGTGTTCTTTACAAGCTCAGAGCTGGCCTGACACGCGTATCGTCTACATCCTTTGCAATTCTGTCCCCCATACTCGCCACTTTGCATACTATTTCTCTCTCTCGACTTCTCCTTTCTCATTCTCTAATCTTTATTAAACTCAACATCCCTTCTGGTTTCAGCATAGACGTTCACCGTCGACCAGTCGTATGTACGCGAAGCTCTCAGATATTTCCATGTATTAGGTTAAGGAGGTATTATGCTTTATTGAGGTTTGGAGAGACGGACTTTTCCGTATGTGTCCTCTCTCGGGAAGGTTGTAGACCGGTATATGTCTCCCTGGCAAGGTGTTGAGTGATTCTGCTTGGTTATCTAAAGCTAGACTAGGGGTAAGGTTACCGTGTCGTTGTCTCCGATGTGTGCAGTGTTAGCTAAGCCCTGCACGACATCGACAGGTACTGTGGGAGCCTAAGTTGTCTTCGGGTGGGTTTACTTTGCGAGCACAGCGCTGTGGTGTGAGAGTGCCATAGCCTATCCCTCACAACATAGTGCTGCCTCTTTGTGTTGACTTCTGAGGGATCGCCAGGATAGAACTAGGTACTAGAGACCTAGATTTATCAAGAGAGCATCCCCGTCATATAACGTAATCTTCATTATACCACCTTCGGACAACGTTAGGCTACGAGCCGCATGCTCGCCCATTGTTGCCCTGCCTTGATACCCCAGCTAGACTTTATTAACTGAGCAGACACTGGTTAGAGATAAGCCCCATTATTATATGTATGCAGCATTATTATTCACTGCACTTTTGAGCCGAGGTTGTTGTTGAGTTGCACAACCCTAGTAGGCTGTTGCGTTGTGTCACGAAGCATTTCTTTAGCTGTCGAGCATTACTACCTTTGCGCAGTCTTTATTATTCGCCTGCCTATTATTACTATATGTCCTAGCATTTATTGTGACCCGTATTCTGAATTATAATTGTTCAAGATTATTTACGAACATCTTCCCAGCATCAGACTTATTTCAGAAGTTTCCAGTTGATGTTGCAGGACTAGCATTGCACTTTCTTTAATACAGGAGTGCCAGTTATTTGAGTATCTACCGTAACGTTATTAATCACGTTAACTATCTTTTCTTTGTGTAACCTAATCGAGTAATCTTTTACTGTTTGAGAATAGGCTGTTTCATCGAGCGTCAGCCTAGTGTGTGTGCACCAGTTACCGAGTCATAGGATACCTCGTTGTCCAGGCACGACTCAGGGCGGTAATGGTGTTTTGTTTTCCAGTGTTTAAGGCAGGGATTGGATCTAGTGTTACCGTTGTTGCATTTTGCCATTATCTAGTCCAATGTTGAAGAGCCCTGTGTCTTTGAGAATCTGGATCGTAACAACTTACATTTATACTGGATGTATGTGGTAGTGTTAACACCACAACAATACCTTCATTTATACTGGATGTATGTGGTAGTGTTACCACCACAACAATACCTACATTTATACTGGATGTATGTGGTAGTGTTAACACCACAACAATACCTACATTTATACTGGATGTATGTGGTGGTTTTAACACCACAACAATACCTACATTTATACTGGATGTATGTGGCAGTGTTAACACCACAACAATACCTACATTTATACTGGATGTATGTGGTAGTGTTAATCCACGGAACCCCAGCGCCACAGCGTACGCTTCGGCAATGTATGTAACGCTAAACCCCAGCGCCGCATACGTTGCGTCCGCTACTTCAAAATGATTTACTCTTGTCCTATGGTAGCTAGAGGCTTGAGGATGGTATGGGAAACTACCTTATGATATTGCCGAACAGTGACGGTATGCGGCAACCCCCTAGCCCATCCGCCAGGTGAGTAAGGGCGGATGGGGAAAGCCAGCCTACCCACTTATCCCACCGCCACTTTTGTGCTTATTTATTCTTATCCTATGGTAGCTAGAGGGTTAAAATTCATATGGGATATGCCTTATGATGTTGTTCAACAGTGGCAATACTTATTAAGTGGCAATATCCAAGTTCCGCCGCGGTGGGGAGTGGGGAGAGCGAGCGCGGGAGTGGAACGACTGGGCGGCCTCCCACATCCCTCCCGGCCGAGTTGCCTTGTTTACCTCGTTGCCTCGCTATGTTTGTCGCTCCCCTAACGCTTCCCATGACATAGTTGACTCCCCACAAAGTGGGGAAGAGGAGAAGGAGGATGACCCAGACCCCACGGCATTACTCAAAATTCCGCCAGGTCATGGTAGGGGTAAGAGACGAGATAGTGTGTCATGTCACAGGACCTTCCTACATTATCCATACGAAGAAACGTTGCATCCCTTGCATTATTCTACAGATATTTTCACAGCAATTGTTCCGAGGAACTTGCTTCAATTGTGCCGCCTCTCCACATCTTTCCCCGTAGAACTAGGGCAGCTGAGAGCGCCCATGAATTTACACTTTCTCCTCCACAATGCAGAACTTCTGCTCATCAGAATTCATTTATCCCCAGAGCTACTACTCTTTGGAATTCACTTCCCTCGAATTGCTTTCCACAAACTTACAATCTACAAATGTTTAAATCCAGTTGTTACAAACATTTTATGAATGGAGGATGCCTTTAGGCACATGGACCTTTTTGTTTTATCTGTGTTTTTCTTTCCTCCGTTCATTGTCTCCTTAAAAAAAAAAAAAAAACAAAAAAAAAAAAAAAAAAAAAATTGCTATGTACACAGCAAGTTTAGGCTTTTGTGTACGCTGGTCCTCCCCCACTCCCCCTGCCTTCACCACCACCTCCCCTGTCTCCCCACTAAGAATACGTCAAAACCAATAATTCTAAATCAAAGGTGCCTAAAACAACGTGTAACACTAATTTTCTAACTATAAAATATACGGTAAAGTAAAAATCCTGTTTAAATAAACAGAGTACGTGAGAGAGGCATAATAAAAGTGAGAGTGAATGAAGGGGAAGTCGGGTGTCATTCAGCTGGCAGTGTGTACGTGCGTGAGTCCATGAACAAGGTAGCCGCCAGCCCGCCAGTCGTCATAGTAACCACGATGCGCGCGAGTCTTGCCACAGCCCGTAGCCTAGTAGGTAGCGCTCTCGTCTCACACACGAGGGGTCGGGGGTTCAATCCCCCGGCCGGGCGGAGACAAATTGGGCTTGTCTCCTTTCATGTGTTAGCCTCAGTTCACCTAGCTGTAAATAGGTACCTGGAATAAGTGGACGACGTTGTGACGTCCCATCTGGGGTTGGCAAAAATGGTACAAGGCGAGATGGGTATCATATGGTTCACCTAAGCTGATGGCTACCTAAGCCTTCGGGCGAGACGGTACCGTCTATAGTGAGAATGGTACCATACTGATCCACCCTAAGCCTTCGTTTCCGATGTCGCCAATTGGCTAAAAATACAGACTACACACACATCCACAGCCATTCCAACGATACATATAACACCTACACATATAGGAGGCGGGAAATAACGAGCATGCTCACTCCCGCAATACAACTAGAGTAAGTACAACTAGAGTAAGTACATCCGCGACACTTATAAAACTTGAATCTATGCACTTATCATGCTGTAACTTCACTTACTATGTCAATATGTGATACATGTTGCTAATATCTGAACTATGAAGACACACATGATGCTCGGGTGGTGTAAATAACCGTTATTCGAAAATTGGACGCATCGTACATTTGCCATGCTGCCGCGCTCAGCTGTGTCTAGCCGGGCAGGAAGCTTGAAGGCCGCCAGGCATCAGCTGATGGCTGAGGCTGCCCCCCCCCCCTAGACCCCCAAATGACCATGGTGAGTGTTTCTTTGTGTTATTCTTCATTTCTCACCTATTTAAGCTATTTAAAAAAAAAAAGCCAAATCAGCTGGTCTCTCGATGTACATTTATTCTAAACTAGCTGGGTTTCAGTGGGTTAACACCACAACAATACCTACATTTATACTGGATGTATGTGGTAGTGTTAACACCACAACAATACCTACATTTATACTGGATGTATGGGGTAGTGTTAACACCACAACAATACCTACATTTATACTGGATGTATGTGGTAGTGTTAACACCACAACAATACCTACATTTATACCAGATATATGGGGTAGTGTTAACACCACAACAATACCTACATTTATACCAGATATATTGGGTAGTGTTAACACCACAACAATACCTACATTTATACCAGATATATGGGGCAGTGTTAACACCACAACAATACCTACATTTATACCAGATATATGGGGTAGTGTTAACACCACAACAATACCTACATTTATACTAGATGTATGTGGCAGTGTTAACACCACAACAATACCTACATTTATACTGGATGTATGTGGCAGTGTTAACACCACAACAATACCTACATTTATACTGGATGTATTTGGTAGTGTTAACACCACAACAATACCTACATTTATACTGGATGTATGTGGCAGTGTTAACACCACAACAATACCTACATTTATACTGGATGTATTTGGTAGTGGTAACACCACAACAATACCTACATTTATACTGGATGTATGTGGCAGTGTTAACACCACAACAATACCTACATTTATACTGGATGTATTTGGTAGTGTTAACACCACAACAATACCTACATTTATACTGGATGTATGTGGCAGTGTTAACACAACAACAATACCTACATTTATACTGGATGTATGTGGTAGTGTTAACACCACAACAATACCTACATTTATACTGTATGTATGTGGCAGTGTTAACATCACAACAATACCTACATTTATACTGGATGTATGTGGTAGTGTTAACACCACAACAATACCTACATTTATACTGGATGTATGTGGCAGTGTTAACACCACAACGATACATACATTTATACTGGATGTATGTGGTACTGTTAACACCACAACAATACCTACATTTATACAGGATGGATGTGGTAGTGTAGCACTGCGCAGGGCTTACATCAGCTTCCGGATGCGCTTTCCATTCTTAAAACATGGCTGCACAATGTTTTCTTTGTCAAGCACTTGCTAGTGTATTGATACTAATTTACTAACGTCATTAATCATAATACAGTAGACTATCACATAATTGGACAATTCGTTAATAGGAAAAACTTATCGCATACCACTGTCTAATTGTACTACTATATTCATAAACTTAAACTGTACATTGTTTGGTGTAGGCCTAATCAGAAGTACCTTAAGTTCATAATAACTTTCCAATAATTATATGGTGGCACATAAAAATAAAAATCGGGTGAACTATTGCGTAAGGGGACGTTATAACTGAGACTGCAGGTGCAACTTTAACATCTCCCTAGAACATTGTCGTAATCATACATCTTTGTAAATCTCCTCGCCTTAGTCTCACCTGATTTAACTCTTTCATATTCTCCTTTCATTGTACTTTTCTTAACTGTTCAGTTCTTCTTTATCTTTCCTATTTTCATCCTCTGTTCTTCTTCTTATTCTTTGCCTTCTCTCCAATTGCTCCTACCATGTTGTCTGTTTATATTATATATTTCTGTTATCTTTGCCTTTCTCTTTCCCTATCTGTTATCTATATATTTTCCTTTACTCACCTCTTTTCTATATCACCTTTAGCTTGTCCTCATTTTCTCATATCACATTCTCTTTCCCTTTCTGCTCTCTCTCTCTTTGTCTTCCATTCTTTCCTTTTCTACTGTTGCTTTCCCTGTCTCTATTACTTTACCTATTCCTCTCTATTTCGATTTATATTACTATTTAGATTAAATTCCTACTTCCATCATATTCACATTTATATTATATTTGTTTTCTTATCCCTTTCTCTATTCCGCTGTCCTTTTCTGATTCTTTGTCTTCTCTTATATTATTCCTGATCCCGGCAGTGCAACCTTGTTCAGGGAAATCATTCAGGGAGTACATTCTGGCAGGGGTGAAAAAATAGAATCAACAAATCCAACTCCAAATGTCATAAGTCTTGTACAGCCTTTGCCACAGATGTTTTCTAAAAATGTGTTCGGCCACCACAGCTTTAATATTTTCGATATTAGGACAAAATACTGCATATCTGAATTTAACAGGTCTTAACGCTTGCACTCTATCTTTGCACATGTTATTTGCATTCTAGCCACCTTTAGATGATTATATTTGAAAAGACGGGGCTTCAAGCAAACCCGGAAGGAACAGCATGTAGGATAGCCAGTCTTCACCCACCACAACATAAGAAGAAGAAAAAGAAGCAGCCGGAAAGATCAAACAAAATAGAGGAGTCAATATAAGTCACCAAATTCTTTACCACATGCTCTGACCCATCAACAACACAGATCGAGAATGGGAAACCTCAGCCAATCACCACTCACCTGTGTCAACCAATTACCTCCCACCTTTCAAATGAAGTCGACGATCCAACACACAGCATTCCCCGTTTCTCCAGATTTGCATTACAACGAAAATATGTTTATGCTAATGCAACATGAACACCCCGAGGCCTACCGACATAAATGGAACTGAAAGACAACCCGGAAGACGACGGAAACATAGATACAAGAATCTCCAGGTAACGAGATCTAAACAGCAAGATATAAGAAGATTTATGTTGACTAGGAATATAGGCCGATCCCAGTTTACGAGAGATTTCTCAATCATTATGCTAAGTAAATGACCATTAACCCTTAATTAGCGGCGAACAACATAAGTCGAGTTAAAAAAAGCTGGACTATGTGGCGGCGCTCGACATAGGTCGAGTGGCAATTTCAGCACGTAATGTGGCTGAGAGAGAGAGACAAGTGGTGGCAGGAGACTAGCGAGCGTATGACTGCTCCAGACCACCGCGGCGAACCTACTGACACAAATCTCAGCTCCCTCCTCCCTCTCTCACTCGCTACATACTCAATTATGTACCGAAAGTACCGAATTACCTGCTTTTTGCACTCGCGTTGCACGGTTATTGCAAGAAAACTATCCATCATACAAGGATCGTTATGGTGTCATTCGAAAGCTCTGTTTATGCCCTTTCAGGGATAGGTACTTGTTTTACGTTCTGGGTCTTATTTAGGCATGAAAATGATCACGTAAACAGCCCTATTTTGGCTAAAAACACCCCGCTGTGCGGTACATATAAATAAACCGCATAGGCCGCTCGTAAGGTGTTAACTATGTATTATTATACCTTGGAAGTATACCATTATGCCAATACCAAACTTCCAAGTCTAGGTTAAGTATTTACCTCACAATAACCACACAACCATTTCTCCCTAACCTTGTGACTTCGAGACCGGGGAACCGAGAGTTAAATATAATGCCGCATATTACCTCTAGAAAATTAGAGAGGGGTATGCAATCCACACCTCAATACTATTCTAAAACCTTCAGGCTCAGAGTAGATAATTAAAAGTGTTGGCATGCCCCAGTCGGCCCCCCCCCCCCCCCCCGAGAGTACCTGTCTGAGGTATTCCCGAATTCCGACCTGTGGACGCCCTGCCTAGCTGATGTCTGGACCTCTGGACCCCTGCTCGAGCAACGCCCTACACCCCTGAAGTGCTGCTCCATGGACCCACGATCAACGTTGGCCAGACTTGTACTCTCGACCCCTGTCCTCCAAATACCCTAAGTGTCCCTGACTCCCTGTGTATCTTACATTATGTTATTGTTGTTGAGGTAATAAGGTAAAATATGTGAACCGGGTTGTGTTAAGAAAGTATGTGATCTGTGCCCAAGATCGTTCAGTTTGCATAAGTGTTAACCCTTCAGAACCTAATCTACCACTCGTGTTATAATTGTGATTTAACACTAAACTTATTCATTAATTAACTTGCCAGAACAATCTTACGCATACGTATATAATTGTATTTCATCAGGTACCTTGCCCCCACGTTCACAGATTTTCCATATATATGTATTCTGTGCTGTATTATGTGAGTTGAAGTCGCAGTGTATTTCGTGAACTGATTTCCTTCTGCAAACATTATTACCTAGAACCTACGCCCATTTTCATAACTAATGTACTTGCCCCTGTGAGAATTAATTCACTTCCCACTTTCCCATCTAAAACTCAGTAATATAACCACCTTTGTATTTATTTTATGAAGTCGTATTAGCGTTCATGTGATTACCGATGTAAGTAATTCTGATCCTTCATGCTCAGGAATTCCAGTATTGCATAGTTTCAATTACTTAGTTCAACATCATTTCCTTACACTTTGTATACTAGTGAATGTAATCTAAATTATCTGTTAACTCGTTCAGAACTTCTATTAATACTGCTGTAAGTATTATTTAGCATAACTTCGTCGTATGCGCCCAGTTCTTCTGATTTATTTATAGATCAGTTTATTCTACTGTTACGCTTCAATTATAACAGCGTTCTCAGAGCTATTCTTGATTAACTTTGTATATTCAATTTAGTCAGTCTCTATATCACTTTGTAGTGAGTTATTCAGTACCTTCCTGATTCCATATTCATTATATTTATATCTGAATTCCTAAGCTCGATTCGTTATAATTACATACGATCGCTAAAATGAATATATGAGATAAAATAATCACGCATAGTTTATTATTCTGCGAGTCTAATTTTGTGTAAATTAATTTACTTATTTGTCTGCCCCCCAGTTATTTGGAACTAATTTTGAAACAGCTCGTAGTTGCATTAACTATAAATTAAATTCTCAACACCTCAGTCCAACTAGTGACCTGACCTGTTTACCGTAAGTCGGAAGGTCACTTTAGGATACGCGCCTTCATACCTGGCGCACCGTGTGACTCACCCCATATTCCAGCGTGTTTGTTTTGCACTCAATTCTTCCCAGCTCTCCATTTGAGATTATTTATATTTGATTATTGCATTACTTCTTTCACGGAAGACCCTCAACCCCCATTGATTATTGTGTTGAGGGTTGATATTATTATATGTATTGTGTCTTTTAGTTGCTACAGGTTATTACCTTATAATTAACAACAAGTGTTTATACCATTCTCTGATTACAGGCACCAATTCACTCACACTTTATTGTCAGTGCATTGTTGTTAATATATTTCATTGCATCAGAGACTATCTAAAGATAGCAGATTGTATTTGTACCTTGCCACTATTTACCCATTACATGAAGATAGTCCACGGCTCCTCTAGCTAGACCACTCTTTAAATAAAACCCCTCTGTGTACCTATACCTGTGTTGTTATTGAGTTCTGTATTATCCTAATTGAATACCTATTGTGTGTGATTAAGAACGTGCTAGATTTGACACTGTCAAGTTTTATCAAGGTCTATCAGTCCATACTTGGATCGTTATACAGACTATATCACGAGTTATAAATCATTATAACACTATTCTTTTAGTGTATGGGCGAGTGTGGGGGAAGCTGTCTTAAAGTCCCTTTCACACATAGACGATCGGGGGCCTGATTTGGCCCAGGTAAGGAACATGGTACATCGGCGAAGACAGGGGCAAGATGTGAGCGTGGGGCGACGAAGACACGTAGATGACACGTCAACAGCACGATGAGGCCGAATAAAATCACAAGTGCCACACAAGTATAGGACGTCATAGCCCGAAGGGTCATAAGTACGGTTATATCCAGTACCTGACTGGGCACGATGGGAACCCGATGAGGGCCGACGGTGGTATGATGATGACACGTGGCTGATCCAACGAGGATGACGCCACAATTACAGGCGGCATGACAAACATAATTGCATATAAAAGGTGGCAGATATGCTACAGTTCCGAACACATGAAACGGAGATGCTGCACCAGCCGTCGCCTCTGCCACGGAGAATCTCTTTCTGGCTGAAGAGTTACGATGAGGCAGAATGGGAGGGATGGTGGTGGTGGTGGATAGGAGTAATACGAAGGGAGGCAGAGGAGGGTGGCTGGGCTAGGAGAGGTAGGGTAGCAGTCAACGAGTATGGTTACTCATGAGGGGAAGGCGAGCGAGAAGAGTGATACCTGTAAATATCAATTCGCCTTTTCAGATGCTTTATTTTCGTACTTTCATTGTTGTGGAGCTCATGCCGGGTCCCTACACTTGATAGCGTGAGTGTCGATCTGCATTGTCTCCATGTTATCGACATCGGTGTATGGCTAGGAGCACTTCTTAAACCCTACACCCCCTTTCATCTACAACAGATTTCCTGGACATACTGAAGTCACATGGCACCAATGGAGTAATTGCTTCCCTCGATGTTGAGTAACTCTTCACTAATGTTCCTGTTGACCGCACCATTGACTACATCCTTAACCCTTAAAAAGCGGCTCACCACTTAAGTCGAGTTAAATAAAGCTGGACTATGTGGCGGCGCTCGACATAACTCGAGTGGCAATTTCAGCACGTAATGTGGCTGAGAGAGAGAGACAAGTGGTGGCAGGAGACTAGCGAGCGTATGACTGCTCCAGACCACCGCGGCGAACCTACTGACACAAATCTCAGCTCCCTCCTCCCTCTCTTACTCGCTACATACTCAATTATGTACCGAAAGTACCGAATTACCTGCTTTTTGCACTCGCGTTGCACGGTTATTGCAAGAAAACTATCCATCATACAAGGATCGTTATGGTGTCATTCGAAAGCTCTGTTTATGCCCTTTCAGGGATAGATACTTGTTTTACGTTCTGGGTCTTATTTAGGCATGAAAATGATCACGTAAACAGCCCTATTTTGGCTAAAAACACCCCGCTGGGCGGTACACATAAATAAACCGCATAGGCCGCTCGTAAGGTGTTAACAAAGTTTATAGGAATAGTGACAACCGAAAATGATACATTCCTGAGAAGATACTGCCACAACTCCTGGAGTGCTGCAGAAAAGAAGCACCATTCACTTGTCCTCAGAGCAATTTGTTCTACCAAATTGATGGGATAGCAATGGGGTACCCCCTTGCTATCACACTAGCTTAACGCATGACCGTCGTCATATACCAATATCGGTTGAACTCGCTCCTCGGCTTTATTTACTCCAATTTTGGCCTGAATAAAATCCCAGTGTATTTTTAATGTTTCGCAATCGCTAATAAAAGGTCCAGTTTATACCATATCAACGCAATTATGCTAATTTTGACCGATAATACAATTAAATAAGTAGACACAAATTAAAGGTAACAACTCAAGTGTAAGACAATTATGTACAAGATTACACCGACGATTGTCAGTATATTAAGTATCACTGTAGTAATCGTAATAGGCATACATTCAGAGTTCGAGACCCTCGGATGACGATTTCTGTTTACATATATATAATTTAGATTTTGTTTAGTCTAATGTATGGTAGCCTATCATGTTTAAAATATGTTAAAGTATATCGAGTTTATAAAAATATAGGTTTCTTGGTTATAGTAGGCTTACACTAAATTAGCATCTAATGGTATTACACTAACTACCCTAATATAACTAGCCTAACTATGCTAACCCAATTATATCCTTATATCTGATTAATCTTATATCCTAACCTAGCTTACCAAATCCTAACTTATATCTTAACACTACAGTATTATTTAATATAATAACCCAAAACAATCAAAACGTAATATTTATGAAATTATCATAATACTTACAACATATTTCATTTCGCTTCGTATAATGCCATTCTAAGTAAATAATACAACAAACAATAATAATAAAATAATTACAAAAATTTCGCTGGCACGGGAGACTCGATCCCCGTTTATTAATATTACAGCCGGCGCCTGCCACAATAAGCCACCAAATACCATTATTGAAGATAAATGCAATCAAATCAAAGTATAGATGCTATATTGCATGACCATTTTAGTTGTTTTGCAGTTCATAATAAATACATTCTGTTTTTATAACATTGAGTTGGGAATTCAGTTGAGATGAAGGACCACAACAATTGTGGATATGATAAATTACAACGGAAAATAGACCAGTGTGATAGCCCTTAAGACTACGATTCCCATGGTACAAGCCTGTTTCTCAGGTAATATGTAGTTACTTTGAATAAAGGCAGGTCAGAGCATATCTCAGGTTGCAAATATTTCCGCAATTAATTAAACCAACTGGCAGTTATTGGAATTGTTGAAGGTTCCAATTGCGAAATGACCATTTCTGCCACTACTGTTTAAGCTTAATGATAAACTATGACAAATGACGATTAATTATCTATCTATCTATCTATTGCCTGACGCCGTGATCCCCGAAGGGGTGGCCACGAACGAACCGCCCCCATGCATCTCTGTCATCAGTCAGTCGACGCCCCTCCCCCCAACCAGCACTGCCTTCGTTCATGTAGTTCCTCACTCCATCCTTCCACCTCATATTCGGTCTACCTCTCCCCCTCTGTCCCTCCACCTCGCTCTCGTACACCCTCTTAGTCATTCTCTCGCTTTCCATACGTTCCATATGGCCGAACCATCTCAAGTTGTTCCTTTTCACACTTTCCAGCAGATCTACCTCCACACCACACCTCCTTCTTACTTCCTCATTAGTCTGTCTATCCCTCCATGTAACTCCGCACGCACTCCTTAAGTAATTCATTTCCACTGCTCTCACTCTTGGTCTGAGTCTCTCAACCAACGTCCATGCTTCGCTTCCGTAAGTCAGTGTCGGGATTACCACACTGTCATGCAAGGACTTCTTCACTTCCATACTGACCACCCTATTTCTTGTTACTGCTTTTAGCATTCCTACAACCCTCTTCCCCTGTTGTACCCTCTCCCGCACCTCTTCATCCATAGTCCCATCTTTATTCAACACACTGCCCAGATACTTAAAAGAGTTGACGATCTCCATAGCCTGACCGTTCAGCTTCACCTCACACTCTGTGACTTCACCCCTTTCGAAGACCATAACCTTGCTCTTCCCCGTATTTACCTTCAAATTCCGTTTTTCGCACACTGTTCCAAACTCATTTACCAGACCCTGCAACTCCCATTCATTATCACTCATCAGAACTGTATCATCCGCAAACAGCAGTATAGGTAGCTTCCACTCAATTCCCTCCCTTTTCAGCGATACACCAACATCCACTGCTCTTGATAGTATTTCTTTCATAACTCCATCCATATATACAGTAAACAACCACGGGGACATCACACACCCCTGTTTCAAACCAACATTCAGGTCAAAGAACTCGCTCTGCTCACTCTCCACACGTACTGCCGCCTTTGCACCCTCATACATGCTCTTCACTGCTTTCAGCAACTTGCCCTCTACTCCGTATATTCTAAGTACTTTCCACAAACCTTCTCTATCCACTCTATCATAGGCCTTCTCTAAGTCCATAAAGGCAACATACACCTTTTGTTTCTTCTCCAGATACTTCTCCACAACACAATTCAGGGTAAAAATCTGATCTACACATCCTCTTCCCTTCCTAAAACCTCCCTGCTCGTCGCCTATCCATTTCTCCGTTCTCACTCTCACTCTCTCAATCACTACCCTACTGTATACCTTCCCTACTACGCTTAGAAGACATATTCCTCGGTGGTTACCACACACTCCTCTTTCCCCTTTGCCCTTATATAGGGGGACTATTATGCCAGTCTTCCAGTCATCGGGTGCACTCCCCTTCTCCCATGCTAGTTTGCACATTTTCCATACCCATTCTGTTTACTGTATATATGGATGGAGTCATGAAAGAAATACAAGGAAGAGCAATGGATATTGGTGTATCGCTGATATGGGAGGGAAATTAGTGGAACTTACGTATACTGCTGTTTGCTGATGATACAGTTCTGATTAGCGGTAATGAATGGGAGTTGCAGGGTCTGGTAAATATGTTTGGAACAGTGTGCGGAAAACGGAATCTGAAGGTAAATGCGGGGAAGAGCAAGGTTATGGTCTTCTAAAGAGGTGAAGCCACAGAGTGTGAGGTGAAGTTGAACGGTCAGGCTATGAAGATTATGAACTCATTTAAGTATCTGGGCAATGTGTTGAGTAAAGGTAGGACTATGGATGAAGAAGTGCAGGAGAGGGTGCAACAAGGGAAGAGGGTTGGAGGAATGCTGAAAACAGTAACAAGAAATAGGGTGGTCATTATGGAAGTGAAGAAGTCCTTGCATGACAGTGTGGTAATCCCGACACTGCCTTACGGAAGCGAAGCATGGACGTTGGTGGAGATACTCAGACCAAGAGTGAGAGGGGTGGAAATTAGTTACTCAAGAAGTACGTGCGGAGTTACATGGAGGGATAGACAGACGAATGAGGAAGTAAGAAGGAGGTGTGGTGTGGAGGTAGATGTGCTGGAAAGTGTGAAAAGGAACACCTTGAGATGGTTCGGCTAAATGGAACGTATGGGACGCGAGAGGATGACTAAGAGGGTGTACGAGAGCGAGGTCGATGGACAGAGAGAGGTAATCCCGATGTATCAATGGGAAGATATTATTGGTATGGAATTTGTGCTGTACCTGGTATCAGTGCATTACCACAAGCCCACCGAAACGTCAATAAAAATACCCTCATTGTTCCCTGATTAAATAGCACTGTATGAATATTCCCATATTCAAAATATGCTATAGGGGTGCAATGCCTGGTGAGTTATCTGCTCAACAGGTGGCGTTGTGTGTGCGTAAGTGTGAGAGTCCGAGTGTAGGGAGTGAGACAGTGAAGCATGGGAACGAGGTGGATTCAGAGATGGGGTCATTTCGGGCCATGAGTGAGCACCGTGCCTCATGTGAAGGCAAGATGGCAGGTGCTCGTTGTACTCTACGTGCTTCACATGTCTCACTCCCTAGACTGGAACAAGACCTCACAGGCTTCACTGTTCATTGTAAAGCGGTGAATGTTAAGGCTCTCAGCCTATGCCCGAGAGGAAGTAAGTTGGAATATAGAAAAAAAAAATAGAGGTGGATAGATGGAGTGAAGAAGTATATGAATGAAGGCGGTGCTGGTTGGGAAGAGGGGCATCGACTGACTGGGGACAGAGGTACATGGGGGTGTTTTGTTGGTGGCCACCTCTTCGGGCAACACAGCGTCAGGCAATAGATAGATAGATAGATTAATTAAATTAAGTGCTTTATGATGAACGTTTTGTATATTTAATCTTTTTATTTAATTACCCGCCGGTATGCCTAGTGGCACATATGCTGCTTGTGTGTAATGCAGCTATTTTTACATTATTTTGCAATCATACATTAAGTTTGAGGTTCAACTCATACCGTTTTAAGTACCACATCACCACCAGGGTCAGAGGTGTCAGGGTTTCGTTTCCTCTTCTTGCTTATGCATAAAGAAGAGGATGGAATGATGCTCATTTTCGGTAAATATGCCTGCCTATGCGCTACCATGATACTCCCCCCCCCCCCCCCCCTCCGTGGGTTGGGAGTTGATATCCATAAATGTCCTTCTTTTCAGTGTCGTGTGGGATGTGTGGTGCCTATGTGGACTACTATTCCGGCGAGGGGTGTGGCAGCCAGTGTGTGCATTTCTTCAGATAGTTGTAGCACTTACATAGACATTTAAAGCACATTTTACTAAGATATTCACGGGTACTGTATAATTTAAGATTTGTATCCATGTAGAGCAACAATATTGTCGTGCTCATTTTCTTTAAACATGTTCTGTGCATCATGCATACTCTACCGTATATATAGTTTTTGCTTAAATTATTATTATTATAAATATTTACATACTACATACTGTATATATCGAAGGCCTTCGATAGACTCAGGCACAAATCTTAAATTTCCAAACTGCCCTCCTTCGGTTTCTGTCCCTCCATCTGTGCCTTTGTCTCTAATTTCCTTTCCGGCCGTTCCATAGCTGCGGTTGTGGATGGCCATCGCTCATTTCCTTATCCTATCAACTCCGGTGTTCCTCAGGGTTCTGTCCTATCTCCTATTCTCTTTCTAATTTTCATAAATTATCTTCTAAACTGTACATCCAGTCCCATCCATTCATATACAGACGACTCTACCTTACACCACTCAATTAGTTTTCCAGAACGCCCCAGCCAGCAGTCCCTCAAAAGTAAACTTAATGAAGCCATAAAATGCTTATCTTCTGATCTAGCTACTATTTCCAATTGGGGTAGAGAAAACCTTGTTGCATTTAATGCTTCCAAAACTCAATTTATCCATCTTACTACCCAGCAGGAACCTCCAGAGGACTATCCCTTATTCTTCAACAATACAAAAATCAACCCTTAATCTTCTCTCAATGTTCTCGATGTCTCTTTTTCTTCTGCTCTCACTTGGAAAGAATATATTACCAGTCTCGCTAAGGCAGCCACCCAGAAGCTGGGTGTGCTCAACCGCCTCAAGGGGTTCTTTACCCCTGCGCAGCTTCTTGTTCTGTACAGGGGCACAGTGCGTCCTTGTATTGAGTATTGTTCACATGTGTGGGGAGGATCCTCTCACACCGCACTCCTAGATAAAGTAGAAAGGAAAGCCTTTCATATCATTAACTCTCTGCAATCTCTCTCTCTTCGCCGCAATGTTGCATCTCTCTCGCTATTTTATTGCCACTACAATAATCAGCGTTCCTCGGAGCTTTCCCAGTGTATACCACCTCCTCTACGTAGGGTACGTAGCACCCGCCTTGCAACACAATCCCACCCCTATTCTGTGCAACTTTCCAACCCAAGGGTGAAACGCTATTCTCAGTCTTTCTTCTATTCAACTGCTGAGCTCTGGAACTCTCTCCCAGAATTAGTCTTTCCCTCTTCCTATGACTTAAATTGGTTCAAACTCCGTGTGCCCAGGCATTTTAGCTCGAACATCCCTTGATTTTTGACCTGTCACTCTTTGAAATCTGGGGGATTCACTCGCTGCAGGCAGTTATGCCTTTTGTCTCCCTCATTCACATAGAAAAAACAAATATGTAGCCTACAATTATGAAATAAACTAACCGTGGATGACTGGCATGTTGGTTGTTGGACAATGTGCTGATCAAGGAAACCGAATATTTGGAAAATACACGAGTCCTGCTTTGTCATAGGAGGTGGCTGAGCCCCCCCCCCCCCCCCTTGCAGTTAGTTTAAACCTCCCAACACCTGTCCTCATCGACTTAAACCATGTCTTCAATTGGGCAGCTGTGGGAAGACGATGGAAGCAACATTATTCAGAGAAATAATGAAGGTATAAAGCAATGTTAACAACACTGTGATCGATATAACATAACTTGGTAAAGAATTACACATATGATAACACTTTGTTCAGCATCTGTTTAGCAACTGAACAGTGATTTACTTTGTATATAACAATTTACAATTGTTCCCAGCAATCTGCTATTTGTAAGCACAGGGTGCCCAAGAACTTAATATGACGACTGTACATGTTACGAATATATCAGGATGACTTACCAGTTATGGGAGGTGTCAGGGTAGCGGCAGTGTCCTCCATTAACCGGGTTTTCTTAGCTGTGTCTTGAATGCCCTTAGCCCTTTGTTGTAGAAAGGGGCATGCTCACAGTCCCAGTCACCAAGCTCCTTTTCCACCTCCTCCCTAAACTCCTTTATCTTCCTGCTTCTCCAGCCTTTTGGTGTCGATTGTCGGTCTTGATCGGCCTCTTCATGGCTGAATTAATTTTCCGCTGTATCCTGCGATTCTACACTATCCTGTGGCTCCTCTCCTCCTTCCTGCATGGGGTTGGTTGCCGCAAAGTGTGGGAGGGTGAGGTTTGGGAAGAGGTCGTTATTTCCTAGGGGTGGTGCTGGTGAGTTAACATGTTTCCTCATCGTGGTGCGATGCTGCCACATATCGTCGGTATTGTGCAGTATGTGTTGTTGCCGTATTGCTGGCTTGTTGGTGTCGGGGTTTGGCATGCGTTCCACAACTACCATGCCAGATGCCATTACGTCCACCACACGTCATTGTCCGACATACGCATGTGTCACGTGTTGTTGTCGGATGTATACGTGGCAATGTCGGGTCTACAGTTTTTGGTAGCCACAAAACATTTTCCCGCCAACCCGAGTTAAACCGACACGCCCGGTGTACAATGCGCCGCTCCTCACTATCTCACAACTATGCGACGGATTGCACCACATTGTGCCACGTTGTCTAGGTCGGGCCAAATCGGGCCGTGGATCGTGTATGTGTGAAAGGGGCTTAAGTTAGAGAGTCAAATGAGATTCTTCAAAAACAGAATTAACTAATAATGCACTGGTATATTAAAACTAAATATATCGTCATCTGATTGAAGAGATTAAACATAAATGCTCAGCAATTTTTGGGCTAAGTGTGTTATTTCTTTTAAATAGACAGATAACCAAAGTTATAATTATATACAGTACTTAAGACACAACATTTTGGAGGCTGACTTTAGTACCAACAAGAAGATGTTTCTCGGCAGGTGATCGGATGAAAATTTATGAAATCAGCACGATTAGTGTGGTTATGTTATAGATGGCTTTACCACTCAGGCAGGGACTTCCCTGTTATTTCCGCTCAATTTATTTTGCCCTACCACCATATCCATAGCCCTGAGCAAATTCAAATGAGTTCCAATGGAATGTTTAGATCAAACTTTCCCTATGAAGTCAAATGAAAGTCAACTTCATTCATCATCCCCATACACTAATCTTGAAAATATGTACTAATACTTACCTGCTAACTACGGGCCCCACAGCGAGCATATTTTCACTTCCTCTCTTCTCCCTCTTTGTAATTTTACACACACATTAACCAGATGAAATAAACCACTACATTATCAAGTTAAGTGCTTACAAGACAGTATGAGCTATGACCTGTAACATGAAATGAACCTCACATTCGTTCTAGTATATAGGTGTCACAAAACCTGTAGAAGTGGACCTGATATACTTGAATGTCAGCTTCTATAACACCTCTTGCTTGAATAAAGACTCTCACAACTGCTGCCCGAAGCAGACTGATATTATTATGTGAGGAAATGCTAAAAGCTTATGGAAGCGTCTGGCAACCAGTGGAGCGGATCGGTATAACCAATTCAGATGGTAATATTTAATCACATAGGTACATCACCCAAAGTAATAATTTTTATACATTGGACATACTAATATGTTGCCCGCAGTGAAAGTGTTAAACATCATCTATCGATAACATCAACACATGAAAATATTTCAGTTTGTTTTGCTCTTACCACAAGAGTCACAGTTCATATTTCTTCGTCAGACTATATATATATATATATATATATATATATATATATATATTTATATATATATATATATGGGGGATGTGTGGTGGTGTGGTGGAGTGGTCTTGCCACTGGACTGGTAATCCAATGGATCCGGGTTTGAATCCTGATATGTCAATGGGAAGATATTATTGGGATGGAATTTGTGCTGTACCTAGTTTCAGTGCATTACAACAAAGCCCACCGAAAACCCAAATAAATACCCTCATTGTTCCCTGATTAAGTAGCAGTGCATGAATATTCCCATATTCAAAATATGATAAAGGGGGGCAATGCCTACTGAATTAATTGGCGTTCTGAGAATGAGAGTTCGAGTTAGGAGGTGAACCAGTGAAGCATTGGAGTGAGGCAGCTTGAGAGATGGGGCTGCTTCGAGCTGTGAGTGAGCAACTAAGCCCCATGCATTCTGTGAAGGCCAAATGGCAGGGGCTGGTTGCAGCTAAATGTGCTTCACATGTCTCACTCCCTAGACTGGAACAAGACCTCACAGGCTTCACCGTTCAATATAGATTGGTTAAATGTACAGGCTCTTAGCCTATGCCCGAGAGGGAGTAGTTGGAATATAGAACAAATAAGATAATAAAATAAAAAATGTATATCTATATCTATCTATCTATTTATATACATATTGTTTTGTTTATGGGCGAGGTGAAATGACACAAACAATAGACTACACATGAAATTCAAGACGGATGTCAAAACCCTCTCCAAAATATCCAGGTTCAAGGAAACTACTAGAATAAACATTCTTAGTTTAATTAACTTAAGATCTGTTCTACCTTGAACAAACTTTCCTCAGAAGTGTTAAACACTTCCTCATTTGAGCAGTTCAAGAAGACAGTAGTATGGAGATATTATTTTGCACACTCTATAAGGAGTGTAGTGCACTGAAAAATGTCTCTCCTATTTCGAATATTTCCCCGAAATGGATTGCAAGGTCTTTGAGATACTAACCATTCCTTGTATCTCATTGTAACTCTCATAACACACACTTTCTACAACCAAGATATAACGGGTCTGAATGGGGTATATGTTACTTTATTAGTGTGTGTGATGAATGTTGCCTGCATTCGATACACATACTGTAGAGGAGAGTTGATTGGGTTTGTAGAGGTGAGAGGCAGGGATCACAGATAGAAACAAAGAAGGGGTAAGTGAAGGGCTCGATACTCAAACCTTACTAAAAATTAACACCGACTTTGATCGTAAGTTGTATCGAGGTCTACCTTTAATTGATTAAAAAAAGTGTATAGGCCACATACACATATCATTAAATACAGACCGTTCATAGTATGAATGGTATTGAACAAATGGGAGCAACTGATTGGAATGATAAACGAAACAATCAATAACAGTTGCAACACCATTCCAGCCAATCTTTGCTTTTAGTCCTTTCCTTTTATGATATATAAGCCCGACTGTGTAATTAATTTGAGAATCTAGGAGTAGATCGTAGAGGTGCCGGCACGCTGATGTGTATTGCAATAATGGTGAACATAATATCCTGAATACTGTACGAGATTGGATTTAATTACAGTAATATTATATTAAAATCGCATTACATTTTGATCGTAGCAAGTAGAGCAATGAGAGAGAGAGAGAGAAGACCACTACAGCCAAGATTCGTGTAACCCACGTTGTGTATAGTAACTCGTTTTGAAAATACAATTATGCAGTATATTGTATACGTTAATTTCCTAATAAATATTAAATATTGACCATTGTAAGCATGTGCAATGATGGTTTAACAATTACTGTATTTGCAATACATTAGAACAATCGTCGCTAATCACTGATTGCCAGCTAGAGAAGGAAGGTGGGGGAGTTGGGAATAGTTTGGGGGTGGACGGTGGGGGTAGACTTTGACCCGACTCCCCCCTCCCCCCTTCCACCTGCCCAGGATGGAGTAGGGGAAGGAAGGACCCACCCCTGAGCAACTTTTAGTATGGGTGAGTGTATTATTGTCTTTACGTGTTTGTTTGATCTTGGTTTTCCCTTCTAATTATATGTATTGTGTAGAATACAAAATCTCTTAATGACCGACTGACATCGATGACTTTATCTAAATCGCAGACAAAATATATACTATACGTAATAACAGAAACATAGATCCATGCAAAGCCAAGAACAACGAAGTAGAGGAGGCATGTTGTAAAAGAACAAATAATAGGTGACAAACAAAGACTGCGCAGCTTATGGTAAGACTCGCAGCTCGGACAAACACAAGCCAGGAAATAGAACAGGGAGCCCAGGAAATGGAAACGGAAAGAGGAAATAGAGAACAAGTAAAGCTGGCATAACACGAGAGCTTTAACGGCAATTTTCAATAAGCAAGTATTTTCTCGTTCTCCTCATTAGTATGGCGATTGGTTGACCTTTCACCTCAATTCCTTGTCAATATTAATACCTATTGTGCCATTTAGACGAATATTTTGTTCCTGGCGAGCAATAGCAACCCTGCAATTTAGTTGGAACCGGCCTTCAGCTGATACATTTTGCTACCAAAAACTTATCTCGAAAAGGGTCTTGGGGTGTTTTGTTAAGTTTGATAGAAGTCTAGGGAGTAAACTAAGAAACAAAAATATTATAATACAAAACATAAACATATCTCATTCTTCAAGTAATTCGGATAGAAAAGGGACAGGGAAACCAAAAAGCAAATATTCCGTCGTGGAATACATATTTGGTAGCTTAATTGCAACTTCCCATAATACTCTGTTTGTAAAATTCATAATATCACCAACACACCAATTAACATACAAATAAACCTATTATGAAATCGATAAAATTAAATATATGTGGTATTCCAAGAATTTGAACCTAGGATATAAATTACTAGATTGTCAGTGATTTGTCAATGGTTCTGTAGACGGGGCTATTTATTATTTCATACAGTCGCAGAATATTGTGTGTAATGTATACTTCGTTGGTATGTGCTTGCCAAACCTATGGCCAGTACGACGAGGAATATATACAGTATATGTCTCAATTGCCATATGGCCGAATAAAGGGGTGTATAAATATGATTTACTTGCAAGAAACAAAACATATGGAAGAATATAATGTGAATTAAACGCACGTATGGAAAAAAAAGGTATATGTGATAATATCATGTCTGTCTTAATAATCTACGGACAAATTATATTATTTCCTGGTAAAACAATGTGTGACCGTCAATGACTGGCGAGGCAAATAAACATAGTGCGATTAACGAGAAGGGTTGGGTGTGAAGGGGGATCAGCAGGGTTGGGCCAATCAGCGCTCTGCAGACCCCCGTAATCCTGCGTTAATCTCTAACCGTTTTGGTAAGATGATCCTCAGGGTATTAGAGTGTTGAGCCTATAATTGGGCTTTGTAATTGGGGTTGTGTGGGACAGGGATCTGCCTTGCTTAGGCCAATCGGCTTTCTGCAGACTCCCATTTTCTTATGTTCTTATGTTAACATACTAAGACAAAGGTATATTACTATAAAGTTAAGCTTTGTATTCTGAATGTTGGTAGTTGTATTATATTGGCTTAATTTTTGCCCTATGTTATGTAAAGACGCCTTGAAAGTATAAAGATAATTAATTTTAATCAAACAATACACATGTTCCTAACACATAACTAGTGTAATAATAAGTGTAGGGGTAATTCAGATTTTTAGAGAGAGAGAGAGAGTGTTACACAGAGTTACATAGATACTCAGACCATACAGACCTTGCGGTCCCAACTAGGTGGTCCGGCCTAAATACTACCAGACAGGGACAGTTGATAGTGGACAAATAGGAAGGTAAATTAGAAGGCTCTCTCCCCATCCTCCGGCTAAAAAGCCGTGCCGGAAAATACGATGAAGAGTAACCTTATGTAGTATATATAGGAAGTGTAACCTTATGTAGTATATATAGGAAGAGTAACCTTATGTAGTATATATAGGAAGTGTAAACTTGTGTAGTATATATAGGAAGAGTAACCTTATGTAGTATATATAGGAAGTGTAAACTTGTGTAGTATATATAGGAAGAGTAACCTTATGTAGTATATATAGGAAGTGTAACCTTATGTAGTATATATAGGAAGAGTAACCTTATGTAGTATATATAGGAAGTGTAACCTTATGTAGTATATATAGGAAGAGTAACCTTATGTAGTATATATAGGAAGTGTAACCTTATGTAGTATATAGGAAGAGTAACCTTATGTAGTATATATAGGAAGTGTAACCTTATGTAGTATATATAGGAAGAGTAACCTTATGTAGTATATATAGGAAGAGTAACCTTATGTAGTATATATAGGAAGTGTAACCTTATGTAGTATATATAGGAAGAGTAACCTTATGTAGTATATATAGGAAGAGTAACCTTATGTAGTATAGGAAGACATTAGTTTGAAAGGGAAAATACACATGCCTACTGATTAATTCATATTAATCCAATCTTCATTAGATGATCGTCCAGTCTTTTCTTAAACGTATCAATATAATTACTGTCGACCACCTCCCTTGGTAAACTATTCCACTCTTTAAGCACATTGTGTGTGAAGATTGTTTGTGTCACATCAGTGGATAAGGTGGCAAGATAACACTTGCCAATATTTGTTATGATTTTTAAGCTTCCATAGTAATTGATATTCATCAATTCATTTAAAATGTTAATATGAAATAGCTATATTTTTATTGCTTCAATAATTTTTAGTTCAAATCTACATTGTAAGTATTCATGCATATGTATATATACATATATATATATGTTGGTAAAGCCAGGTAATAAATTTTCTTTAATACATACGAGGTTGAAAGAAATGGCAATTTCTGCGTTGGAAATTTTATTATTCAAAGTTTCCAGGTCTCTGATGAGTTTTCGCTGGGTGGCAGGAAGTAGATGAAGGAGATGAGCAAAATTCATGGTGGTACAGGGTTACATTAAAGTACATGATGATACAGGATATACGACGCGTTTCACTGGACAACCAGCATTATCAAGTAAGGAAGGAATGATATAAAAGGTAAACAGGAAGGGTATATATAGAGGGTGGAGGATCAGAGGAGGTAAAGCCAGGTAATAAATTTTCTTTAATACATACGAGGTTGAAAGAAATATATATACCCTTCCTGTTTACCTTTTATATCATTCCTTCCTTACTTGATAATGCTGGTTGTCCAGTGAAACGCGTCGTATATCCTGTATCATCATGTACTTTAATGTAACCCTGTACCACCATGAATTTTGCTCATCTCCTTCATCTACTTCCTGCCACCCAGCGAAAACTCATCAGAGACCTGGAAACTTTGAATAATAAAATTTCCAACGCAGAAATTGCCATTTCTTTCAACCTCGTATGTATTAAAGAAAATATATATATATATATATATATATTATTTGCTCACATTCAACCTGTCCCAAATAAGGGTGACCGCTATCAACCCTCCAACTATCATCCAATTTCTTTAATTTCTTACATCTCTAAAGTTTTTGAAACTATTCTTACCTCAAAATTTCTTAAGCATTTAACTTCCCATAACCTACTCTCAGACCGCCAGTATGGCTTCCTTAACCCAAAAATGGCAACTGTCCTCAATAGAGGTTCTTGTGGTGCACTGTGACCGTCCTCAATAGATCCAGAGCATAAACAAAAACTCAGAAAGCACCCCAGTGGCACTCAAAACAAAGCAATTTGTGATTAGGTGAGATATATCCCCTCCATTACTTGCTACTACTCCTACATATGTGTTCCAACCCCAAACCTTCACCTCTTTTTCCCCCTCCTCAATTATCCTCTACTTTTCCTCTTATTCCCCCTTTTATCAAGTAATTTTCGTAGCGAAATTCCCCCTCCCGGTCTCTTTAACACAAGTGAGGCAGCTAGAGATCCCAGCAACGCAGAGATTTCTACTCAGACTCATCAGTATCAATCGAGAACTTGTAGAGGGAACATATACGCCCCCCCCTGCTCTCACCTCATGATATGACCTTGCCTTAATAATACGTCTTTTTCACCCCGCAAATGCTATTCCCACTTCTTTTATTGCTCTTAAATGTTCATATGCTCATATTAAAAGCAAAATATGCGCATATGGATAAGTAATAATTTTACATATATATTACATATGAGGATTTTCGTCATAGTAGAACCAAATATCTTTGCTTGGCGGGAGGGTTTGAACTACCATGGCTTCGCAGTGTATGAGGCCGCTCTACTGGTGATCTTCCTTCTTATCTTACTAACTCTTGGTCATCCTCCCTTCGGGACTTCGGTGAGACTTTTTCTATTCCGCTTGACATATCGAAGGCCTTCGATAGAGTCTGGCACAAATCCCTTATTTCTAAACTACCCTCCTTTCGGTTTTTATCCTTCCATCTGTGCCTTTGTCTTTTATTTCCTTTCCCGCCGTTCCATAGCTGTGGTTATGGATGGCCACCGTTCACTTCCTCAACCTATCAACTCTGGTGTTCCTCAGGGTTCTGTTCTATCTCCAATTGTCTTTCTATTATTCATTAACGATCTTCTCAAATGCATTTCCAGCCCTATTCACTCATATGCTGATGACTCTACATTACACTATTCAACTAGACTTCCACAACATTATTCACAGCATGAACTCCAAAATTCACGTGAGGAGGCCATTGAACACCTATCTTCCGATCTCTCTACTATCTCCAATTGGGGCAGAGAAAGCCTTGTTACTTTCAATGTTTCCAAACCTCAATACCTCCATCTGTCTACTCGTCGCCCCCTTCCAGAAAACTATGACCTACTCTTCAACAACATTCAAATTAACCCTTAAAGGTGGGGGCTCATGGTTTTAGGTAAACATGGAATGATAATCGCCAAGCTGTACATAATTATCTTGCAAAATGCAATGGCACTGAAATAATTATTAACAATGGTATAAAGGATTTTGTGGATCGTCTATACCAGGCCAGTGACGTCACACCAGTATAAGTCCACCATCCAGTCTAGGATAAGGATACTGGTGTGACGTCACTATGACGTCACAGGCCCGGTATAGACGATCCGCAAAATCCTTATACCATTGTTAATAATTATTTCAGTGCCATTGCATTTTGCAAGATAATTATGTACAGCTTGGCGATTATCATTCCATGTTTACCTCAACCCATGAGCCCCCACCTTTAATTTTGTCTTAATATTCTCGGTGTCTCTTTTTCTTCAGATCTCTCTTGGAAAGATCATATTACCACTCTTGCTAAAACAGCTTCCTAGAAGGTGGGTGTGCTCAACTGCCTCCGGGGGTTCTTTACCCCTGAGCAGCTTCTTTTTCTGTACAGTGCGTTCATGTATTGAGTATTGTTCACACGTGTGGGGAGGATCCTCTTACAAAGCACTTCTAGACATAGTTGAATAAAAAGCCTTCCGTCTTATTAACTCACGTCCACTTACCAACTCCTTGCAGTCTCTTTCTCTTCGCCGCAATGTTGCAGAGCTGTCTCACTATTCTATCGATATTACAATAATCAGTGTTCCTCAGAGCTCTCCTCAGTGTATATCACCCCCTCTTCGTAGAGTACGTAGTATGATTTTGGCCCCGTCACTCTTTCAACTCTGGGGGAGGCACTCGATACATGCAGTTCTGCATTTTGTCTCCCTCACTCACATAGAAGAAAAAAAATATATACAGTATACAGTATATATATATATATATACTGTACTAGCAGGGGACCCGTCGTTGCCCGGGTTTAAATTCTACTACCATAATCACCATCATCAATCACTACTACCACAATCATCACAATACTACTACTACAATAATCACCGGCCTCGACCTCCCTGTGCCTCATTAAACGGCGACCTCGAGTTTGGCCGCAAAATGACCTCCGATTTTGGATCTGACCTCATCCGTACCCCCATTTTGGGGGGCTGCGAACAACTTTCGTTCCATACACCTTTTCGATCGGAGGGCTCCTTCTGCCCCAAACGGCCATTTTTGTAATTTCTTTTTCAATTTCGGCCTCGAAACGACCTCCGATCGTGGCCTCGCCCCCTCTATGACCTGACCCAGGTCAATTGACACCCACATGCAAAGATCCAGCTCCTCAGGTCCAAAACTGCGGCCGCCTTTTAAGAACACACAGACAAACAGACACACAAACTGATTTAATAATATACAGTAGATATACTAGCAGGGGTACCCGGCGTTGCCCGGGTAATCACCATAATCACCATTACTACTACCACTACTACTACTACCATAATCATCATCAATCACTACTACCACAATCATCACAATACTACTACTACCATAATCAACAGCCTCGACCTCCCTGTGCCTCATTAAAAGGCGACCTCGATTTCGGGCGCTAAATGACCTCCGATTTTGGATCTGACCTCATCCGACCCCCATTTTGGGGGATGCGAACAACTTTTGATCCATACACCTTTTCGATCGGAGGCCTCCTTCTGCCCCAAACGGCCATTTTTGTTTTTTAAATTTCAATTTGTTTTCAATTTCGGCCACGAAACGACCTCCGATCGTGGCCTCGCCCCCTCTATGATCTGGCCCAGGTCAATTGACACCCACATGCAAAGTTTCAGCTCCCCAGGTCCAAAACTGCGGCCGCCTATTAAGAACACATACACACACACACACAGACAATCGAAAATATTATATAGACTAGCAGGGGCACCCGGCGTTGCCCGTGTAATCACCATAATCACCATCACTACTACCACCACTACTACTACCATAATCTCCATCATCAATCACTACTACCACAATCATCACAATACTACTACTACCATAACCTCCCTGTGCCTCATTAAACGGCGACCTCGATTTCGGCCGCTAAATGACCTCCGATTTTGGATCTCACCTCATCCCCACCCCAATTTTGGGGGGCTGCGAACAACTTTTGTTCCATACACCTTTTCGATCGGAGGCCTCCTTCTGCCGCAAACGGACAATTTTGTTTAAACTAAAAGCGATTTTTCCAATTTCGCGCCCATTTTCTCCGTCCCTTTCACCCTGGGGAATTCTATTTTTTCACTAAAACCTGGGACCCCCTTACTATGCATACCAAGTATGAACGCTCTAGCTTAAAAAATGTGGCCATGCATAAAGAACAGACACACAGACACACACAGACAGACCGACAATCGAAAATATTATATATCTATATATATATATATATAGATATCTATCTATTGCTTGACGCCGTGATCCCCGAAGGGGTGGCCACGAACGAACAGCTCCCATGCACCTCTGTCCCCAGTTAGTTGACACCCCTCCTCCCAACCAGCAACGCCTTCATTCATATACTTACTCACTCCATCCTTCCACCTCGCTCTCGTACACCCTCTTAGTCAATCTCTCGCTTTCCATACGTTCCATACGGCTGAACCATCTCAAGTTGTTTCTTTTTTACACTTTCCAGCACATCTACCTCCACACCACACCTCCTTCTTACTTCCTCATTCGTCTGTCTATCCCTCCATGTAACTCCGCACGCGACGAGCGTCATGAAAGCGATGGAGCACGGCCGAGAATCATCACTACGCACTTCTCAAGTGACTCATTTCCACCGCTCTCACTCTTGGTCCGAGTCTCTTCCCGAGCATCCATGCTTCGCTTCCGTAAGTTAGTGTCGGCATTACCACACTGTCATGCAAGGACTTCTTCACTTCCTTACTGACTACCATATTTCTTGTTACTGCTTGCAACGTTCCTATAACCCTCTTCCCCTGTTGTACCCTCTCCCGCACTTCCTCATCCATAGTCCCATCTTTACTCAACACACTGCCCAGATACATAAAAGAGCTGACGATCTCCATAGCCTGACCGTTCAACTTCACCTCACACTCTGTGACTTCACCCTTTTCGAAGACCATAACCTTGCTCTTCCCCGCATTTACCTTCAAATTCCGTTTTTCGCACACTGTTCCAAACTCATTTACCAGACCCTGCAACTCCCATTCATTATCGCTCAATAGAACTGTATCATCCGCAAACATCAGTGTAGGCAGCTTCCACTCATTTCCCTCCCTTTTCAGCGATACACCAACATCCACTGCTCTTCCTTGTATTTCTTTCATGACTCCATCCATATATACAGTAAACAACCACAGGGACATCACTCACCCCTGTTTCAACCCAACACTCAGGTCAAAGAACTCGCTCTGCTCATTCTCCACACGTACTGCCGCCTTTGCACCCTTCAAAAGGCCTTTGACAAAGTTCCCCACAAACGTTTACTCCTAAAACTAAAAGCGCATGTAATACAAGACGGTGTGTTGAAATGGATAGAAAATTGGCTCAGCGACAGAAAGCAAAGAGTAGTCATAAACGGTAAGGCATCTAAGTGGCCCAATGTAGCTAGCGGAGTACCCCAGGGATCGTTACTAGGACCAATTCTCTTTCTAATTTATATTAACGACATACTGTAGATGAGGGTCTCACCTATACAATCTCAAAGTTTGCTGACGATACAAAAATTGCAAATAGCGTGCTCTCAAAAGAACAAGGTGACGATATGCAACACAATCTAGATAAGTTGCCATGTTGGGCCCAAATTTGGCAAATGAGTTTCAATGCGGATAAATGTAAAGTACTACATATCGGATACCAAAATAAGAAAGCAAACTATTCGATGAATGGCACTCAGCTTAAGAGTGTAGACAGATAAACCGATTTGGGAGTAACAATATCGAGTAACCTAAAACCGAGTCAACAGTGTTCAGAAGTTGTTAAGAAGGCAAACATAATAATTGGCTTTATAGGCAGGTCATTTGAGCATAAATCCAAAGAAGTTATCTTAACTCTTTACAATTCCTTAGTCCACCCTCTTCTGGAATGCTGCGTTCAATCCTGGTGCCCTCATTACCAAAAAGATATAAACAAGCTAGAACGAGTTCAATGTAGAGTTACCAAAATGATACCTAGCCTATAAAACAAACTATACGAGGAGCGTCTTAGAGAATTATATCTATTTCCTTTAACCCAGCGCAGATTAGGAGGCGACTTAATTCAAGTTTTCAAAATCGTCAAAGGCATCGACAATATGAACTGTAGTAAGTACTTCACTATCGACCAATCTAATTGCACGCAGGGAAACGGTTGCAAAATGATTGGTAAATCTTTTAACTCTGACGAATATAAGAATTTCTTCTTTCAATCGAGTTGTCAACTTTTGGAATGGGTTTCCCCGAAACGTTATAGACTGCAGCACCATTGATTCTTTTTAACTTCGCCTAGACAAATATCTTGCATCAAACCTGCGACTGACTGCGTTTGTAAATTAATAACTATATATGATTCCCCCCTCAGTTACTAACCCCTCTGTCCCCTACTAACTTCCTAATCCTGCCATGGACATTAGTTCCAGGGCAGTAGTTCCCTATCCAATGTTCCCTTACCCACTTTAAACCACTGTTTGGACACTTGATCCTCAGTGTTTTGGAGGACAAACAGCCTAGAAGGGTCACTTGGACTGTTGTTGCTTGATTTCCTTTGTACTCCTTTGTACTTTGTACTCATACATGCTCTTCACTGCTTTCAGCAACTTGCCATCTACTCCGTATATTCTAAGTACTTTCCACATGCCTTCTCTATCCACTCTGTCATAATCCTTCTCCAAGTCCATAAAGGCAACATACACCTTTTGTTGCTTCTCCAGATATTTCTCCACAACACCTTCCCTACTATGCTTAAAAGACATATTCCTCGGTGGTTACCACACACTCCTCTTTCCCCTTTGCCCTTATATAGGGGGACTATTATGCCAGTCTTCCAGTCATCGGGTGGATGCCCCCTTCTCCCATGCTAGTTTGCACATTTTCCATACCCATTCGATCACTATCTCACCACCATACCTCAACATTTCCCCACACACTCCATCTGTTCCTGGTGCCTTCCCCAACTTCACTCTTTTCATGGCTTCCCACACTTCTGACCTCCTGATCCCCACGTCCTCCTCTACTACTTCTCCTCGTCTCCCTCCCATACCATATCCAACTATGTTTGCTAGCTCTCCATGCCTTACATTTAGCAACTCATTGAAGTACTCCCTCCATCGTCGACTCTCTCTTGCTTCTCGGCTAGCATTCTCCCATTCTTATCTTTCACACCCTTACTACCTTCCCTAACATTCTTGACTTCTTTCCAGAACAGTTTCTTACACTCCCTCCATTTTACACTCAGATTCCTCCCAAATTCCTCATCTACTCTTCTCTTACTTTCCTTCACTACTCTCTTTCTCTCCATATCCTCGCTCATTTCTGCCTCTCCAAATCTTCATTCCCTCTACTACCCAACCACTCTCTAATACGCTTTCTTCTTGTCTTCCACAGCTATTTTTACCTCGTCTGTCCACCATGCTGTACCTTTCACTCCCCTCCCTCTTCTCCTCACTCCACACACCTCCTCACATGCTGAACAGATCTCTTCCTTAAACACCTTGCTTATCTCCTCCACTTCCTCCATATCTTCCAGGTCGAACCCACCTAGTCGTCTTTTTACTGCTCTCCTGTACTCTTCCCTGATTTCCTCCTCCTGTAGAGTCTCCACCCTCCTCACCATTCCACCTTCCTCTCGCCTCCCTCCAGCTCTCCTCACACTTCTTTTGTATCCTAACCTTAGCTACTACTACATAATGATCAGACAGACCCCCTCCAATATCCCTATCATCCATCACAGATTTCTTAATTCTTTCACAACCTCCTCCCCACACATACGTCCACAAATGCACTACCATTCCCATTCACCTCTGACGGTACCCCCCATCCTCCCACCACTTTGTACATCCTTTGTACTCCTTTGTACACTCCATTAACTTTTCTATCACCCACCTTACCATTCATATTCGCAATCTGAAATATTCTTTCGTTCTTGTCAAACTTATCCAGGCACGCCTCCACATTCACCCAGAACTCCTCTTCCTCTCTTAAAAGTTTATCCTCTGTCGGGAGCATACACACACACAATCACCCACGTTTGTATTCCTACTTTCATTCTCACCCACACAATCCTTGAAGCCCACAGATCCATATTCTCTTAGACACTCCTTCGATTTGTTACTTACAAACAAACACACACCTTATCTCGCTGCTCCCTCACTCACTCCAGCACACACACCCATTCCACACTCCCACTCTCTCACATCTGTACCCTTCCATCTGGTCTCCGTCATTCCACATACATCCAGCCTGGCATTCGCTAACAGTTCCAGTACCTCTCTCTCTTTTGTGCCATCATTCATGGCACATCTATATATATATTTATATACAGTATATATACAGTATATAGACAGTATATATATATATATATATATATGTTTTTTTAACAGATAATACTAAAAACAACTCATAGACAGTGAACGATATACCTACCTGACCTACATCAATATGCATAACTCTTTGATTTTAATACGGCAGACATACCTGAATAAACCTTATTCATTCCACGTTTGTAAAGTATGTGTTGCTTTACTTTGCCATTTGCTGGCCTATTTTCCCAGCCTTTGATCTAACTGGTGTCATTGATGTTA